>OU964968.1:1254815-1264815 GCA_918808275.2 Dolichovespula sylvestris
CTGTTAGCTAAAATATTATGTATCGCGTATTTTATGTCAAAAGAATTATAATTACGGAGAGAGAGAGAGAGAGATTTCGTTTTAGAAAATTTGTTTATTTTTCTCCAGCCTTGTCAGTTTTCATAGATTTTTCTTTGATTCGTAAATCATACCTTTCGTATGTTTCTAGTGGTGAACCAACCTTACGATCCCGAAGTGCAAAGTCCCGGCGGTTTCCTCGGCAACAATGTACTTATGCGTTGTAACGTGCCCAGTTTTGTACGAGATCATGTCACTGTAACGTCGTGGTTTCAAGAACCAGCTTTCAACATTTATCCTACTCCGATGAGTGGTGAGTAGATTCATATTATTTTAATTATATGTTATATATATGTATAGATGTATGTATGTATGTATGTATGTATGTATGTATGTAGGTATTTATATATATTTATTTAACAATGTAAGTACATATCATAATGTCTTTTTCAAGTGACTTTTACAAAAAATTCTTAAAGGTCGAGAACACTTAATTCATTAAATTTGTTATTATTATTTTTTTTTCTTTCAAATTTAAGACTTCAAATTTTCGTCATTAATCTCGAGTAAAAACTTAAATTAACGAATTCTTATTAGAGTAAGAGTGAAAGAGAAATGAATTTTTAATAAGTGTAAAGAACTCGAAGCATGCATTAAAGGATAATAAGAATCTCGTCTAGTTTTCGTGACACCTTCTATAAATCGAATCTTGTGTTAATTGCATCGATATCAAAGAAGCGATTTTCGCGATGGCGTGTCAGAGACCAGGTTTTCGTTCGCGGCATTAAGCCACGGAGCAATTAACGATCCGGCTGCTCCGTTGATTATAAACGAGTTTGATTAAGCTATCGCGAAAGCAGTTTGACTGCTTCCGTTCGATAATATGGTTCGAGTTATCAATAACCGCGTTTACTTCGATAGCTTCGATCGATAGTTTCTTAGATAAGGTTACAAGTTAAGTTTTGATATGCGAAAATCAAGTTAAATATCAAGAAAGCAGTTTCTCTTCATTACGAAGAGAAACAATTTTATATTAAAAATGTAAATGTAATGTAATGTAGTATAATGTAATGTAAATTATTGTTTTTATAAACAAAAAAGAAAACAAAAAAATAAGGCAATTAATCGATTACGTTGAAAATTAAACATCGGTATCGAAAATGGCGATGGTTGGCATCATCGTTAATTAGTTATTCGTTATCGTTATAACGTTTCACGTTTAATCTTAATTGCTATTTATTTATGTATAAAGCCGGTCGTTATTGCCAATTTCAATCTCATCATTTGAGAAGGTTGTCGAGTATTGTATGATCGAAGTTTGATGTGTGTTTGTAGATGGTAAATATCACATGCTTCCGAGTGGCGAACTGATGATAATCAATATTACCCGGACCGATGCACAGATGACTTACCGCTGTAGAACGCATCATCGATTGACCCAAGAAACGGTCGTCAGTAGCAATGCTGGCCGGCCTCAATTGACTGGTGAGTAAATATAGAATTCTTTTTCCCTTATCGTTCTTTCAATTCTTGAAATTTAATCCCCGAATGACAGGGACTTCACAACGAATTGATCGTAGAGAGTTATGCCAATCTTCTGATTCGCGATAAAAATTCGATCTGCTTTATATATATATATATATATATATATATATATATATATATATATATATATGTATGTATGTATGTATATATATTATTTTCCTCGTGTCAACGACCAAAAGTACTTTTGCATACATATGTATGTTTTATCTGAGAGAGATAAAACGAAAATATTGCTTTTAAAGTAAGTAAGTAAGTAAGTAAGTAAGTAAGTAAGTAAGTAAGTAAATAAGTAAATAAGTAAATAAGTAAGTAACTACGATAAAGGAAATACAATTTTTAAGATGAGTTTGAGTAGTATCCTTTGGAATTAAAGAATTCGTTAATATCTTTAGAACTCTATCCATGCAAGGATGTTTAAAACTCTCTCTCTCGCACTTTGCGAAATCGTTCTTAATAACGAGCACGTTTCTCAGCCACGAAGTATAAGTTCATTGTTCGTGATAACCGGAGCATTACTGTAATTCATTGTAGCACTTATTACGAATTCGCAAGTTAAAGTGAGCGTACCGTGGTCTGGGCCATGCTCCGACCGTTATAATTACGAAATGCTGAATATTACCGTCAGCTTAAGCTCGCGGTTCATTACTAACGGGTACTCACTTTTTGTTTATTTAATAATTACTTTCACAATCTATATCGCGAGCTACTAAATAGGCATGGATTATTTTTATTTTATTTTTTTTTGTACAAAATATTTTTTTATTTCGTTATAAAAATAAGTATCTACATATCGTTTATATATATATATATATATATATATATATATATATATATATAAAAGAATATATAAATATATATATATAAAAGAATATATAAATATATATATATATATATATATATATATATATATATATATATTTTATGACATCGATAAAGCAGACGCGATCTAGTTCAAATCCTTCTCGAATTTTCTATATTCATATAATAGAATTCTTCCCGTACGGGGGCTCGGCTATTCGAGGGTGTGCCACGGAAGTATCAAAGTTCGTACATGTACATATCTTTCAAATATCATGAAACACGCATGAAGGGAGAAAACCATTCGTGTTCCTTTATCAGCAGCGTTCTTATTGAAGAAAAGAGGAACGCTGTAGTATTTCGTTCGTGAACGAAGTTCTATTTTAAAAGGAAGAGTTTGAAACGAATAACAGCTTTCAAAATCGAAGACCGTTCCGGAGGAAACATTTCTTCTATTTCTCTCTTTTCTTTTTTTCTCTTTTCCTTTTTATTTTTTTTTCTTTTTTCTTTTCTTTTTTGACGGACGTTAGCTTGCCAGCTAGTTCGTTTGTGAAATTTTTTATCGGGAGGTTGGAAAATGAAAATGAGAATGAGAATGAAAATTGAAAAAAAGATAAAATTAAAAAAAAAAATTAAAAAAAAAATAAAGAAAAAAGTAGATAAAACCCTACGGCTTTTCTCCCACATTGAATTGAAGCCGACGGCTGAATGCATATCGATGGGCCGGCCAATTTCAATTAAACGTTTACTTTGCCCGACAGTTCATTCGTTCGATAGTCTGCCAATTATGAGTGAGTTTTGTACATACAGTACGATAGTTGGGAATCAAGGGAGAAACGTTTCGCCGTAGGCGCCTTGTTCTCGTCATAGTACCCATTGTCTCGGTTCTATATCGTCGAGGGAGATCGAGAATCGATTTGTGAACGTGTATCATTGAAATTTCTCTTTTCTTCTATACGTCTCTCACATAAAAACTTTTTCACCTTATTATACTTGAATATCTTTGTTAATTATTTGCCTATCAATGCCCTTCAGTCAATTATTACTTTTTTTTTTTTTTTTTTAATTTAAATCGCACACAATTTATTTTTCTAATTAATATCATAAAATGGATAAAGATATTTTATTAAGTTTTTCTCATATTTCAAAGAACGAGAGGGATTTACAAGAAGAAACCGTAGAAGGTTGAAAATAAAAGTCTTTTGAAAGTAGAAGTCCAATGTGTTACGTAACATGTATACATATTTTACGTACGTTCTTTTACGTATTTTTCGATATAAAAAGCACATGCGAAGATCAACAAGAAGAGAGAGAGAGAGAGAGAGAGAGAGAGAGAGAGAGGGAAAAGAGCGTGAAAAATAAAAGCTTCTAGGGTAAGCTTTCTCTGTTACATCGTGATCTTACATGGCGTTACAAAGTTCCACTTGGCGTGTGTTTTCTACATCCTTTCTCTCTCTCTCTCTCTCTCTCTCTCTCTCTCTCTCTCTCTCTCTCTTATTTTTTGTCAAACTGCATTCGCAGCAACTGCTGTAAAGAGTAGAAAAGCTAGAGTATCATGACGTCGTCGTTTCGATGTCGTGTGTGAGAAGCAAATATCGGTTTCGTTATTGTGCTAACGCAATGCTTCACATGTCTTCTATGAATTCAACGATGAATTTCTCCTGTACCATTCTTTTGTCAGCCAGTGTTACCATGTAATGCAATATTACATGATTTGAACTGCACGTTAAATTACGCTCGACCGTTCGCAATTTTTTTTTCCTTTTTTCTCTTTTTTTTTGTTGCTTTTTTGTTTTTTTTTAAGGTGGCGGAGAGAGGAAGAAGAAAAGAAAAAAAGAGTGAGAATGAATAGCTGGTGCACAAGGGGGAAGGAGAGTTAACGGGGAAAAGAAATGATTTGATTGAAATACTATGGAATGTCTAATTTCGTAAAAAGAAATGAAAGGAAGAAGGAAAGGAAGCCGGCTAGTACGGGAAAAATGTCAACGACTTTGTAGAAATATTCAGTTTAACGCCATGAGAACGACGAATACGGAACGAGACTCGTAAAAGCTCACTAGCGACTGTTTATTCTTGTTGTATATAAACATAAAATTCCAATTAAAATGGAGAACGTGATGGAAAGTCATACGTTGAGAGTGTGTGTGTGAGGGGGAAAGAGAAAGAGAGAGGAGGAAAGAGAGAGAGAAAACACACGAGTTTCGACCTTCCGAAACGAAAGATCTTGCTATATTGCAGCATTCTAAACGTAATTATTCGTCACGATATTCGTATTAAGTAACAATGAAACGTTAGTAAAATAACTATAAACATTGTTATTTTTAATTTCGTCGTGGAAAAAAGATCACATGTTACTTAAGTATTTTCTTTAAAAAATATCACTGGGCCTCATTATTTTTTATTATTATCAATATTATTATTATTGTTGTTGTTGTTGTTATTATTATTATTATTATTATTATTATTATTATTATTATTGTTATTATTATTATTATTATTATTATTATTATTATTATTATTATTATCATTAGTATATAGTATAATTATAATTATATTCGTTTAAGTAAATCTAACGTTTCATTAACCATTCGTTTAAGCATTCCAGCGTTTCATATAGTCTTAATAGACCGGGGTATTAGCATTTATATTATATTTAGATATTACTATTGTGTGTATATTATTGATTTAAGAATTTCCGTACTATTTCATTTATTTTTAAAATTATTGCCTTTTGTATTCTGATATGTATATCATGTATTGTAAATCGAGCTGAGTTAGATTGTTTGCAAATGAATGTGTGATTCCAATAGCTCAGATAATGAATGATACTATTATTACTTCTTTCCTTTGGCATATTCTATGAACTTTACTTTCCAGTCGATCATATTCTCTCTCTCTCTCTCTTTCTCTCTGTATTTTTATTAATATATTTCTATCACTTGGTATTGATATATCTACAAGACGAGTGATTATTTCGTACTTTATAATATTCTATGACACAATATCTAGTCTTTTATGCGGTATCGTTTTCTTTTTTCTCCTGTGTATATGTGTACCATCCCAGTATAGCTTGTAGCTTTTATTTTTAATTATTATACGTGGTTTATACTTGCAATACGTTGGGCTGTCCGAATTTAAGTCGTATTTTTGCGCTGTGAAATATTTGACCGGTTAATAATTTTTCCCCTGCTGTATTATTATTTTTGTTTGTATAATTCGTTGCTGCTATTAGTTTAGACCCTGTTGTTATAAAGTCCATTGTTTCTTGTGTTTGACGACATGTAATGCATCGTTTCTTATCGTTTTATCTTTTATTATTATATTTTAAAAAAATTTTTTTCCTCTGCCTCTTTCTCTCTTTTTTTTCTTTGGTGGCAATTACCTGATCCTTCATAGGTATATTATGAAGATCTACATTTCCGGGAGTAGTTCATTTTTTAACACAAATTTTTATGTTAATATTTTTATTGATGTTATCGTCGTTGGCATTTTTGCAATGTTTATAATCTTTCTCGTATATATCCTTTCTTGGTCATGCTACTTTTTCCCGTTGTTCTGTATTTTCTGCATTTCCTGTGGAAACCGGTATAATTTGTATCACTAAAATAAGTTTAGTGATGTATAAGACTTTATCAGCTTACAACGATAATACTATTGCATTGTGTGTAAATGTGTGTCATTTTCTCTACAATAATTGATCAGCATACCTATTGTATTGTGTGTTGATGTTTTAGATCAATCAATCCACTTCCACCTTTTATGGAATATCTGGCTTCATATTTGTTTTTAAATATGTATTTTATTTGTCTGTATCTTTCTTTCCGTTTCTTTTTTTATTTATTTTTTATTTTTTTTTTGTTTACTCTTACGTTTTATTTAACGTTGAAATTTTTATATGTTTCTTGTTGATATAAAATCTAATGGATTTCATTGTTTAATATTTCGTCAGTATTTCTCCTTTTTTCCAGATTCTATTATTTATATGATATATTATTACTTTCAATGTAATAATTTATATTTTCATTTTTATTATTTTTTTATGGTAATTTCTATAATTTTTTACAGCTATTATTATTATTATTATTATTATTATTATTATTATTATTATTATTATTGCTGAAAATATAATATAGACTTAAATGCAATATATGATTATAAACAGTCGTCAAAGCGGTTTACGAAAGATTTAATGGTCCTCCTGAAGAGGATCAGCGGATCAAAAGGGAACTTCGTTTAATTTACATCGTTAATTACTAATCAAGAGTCGGTTGGTGCGATACAAGACCAGATTGCGAGCATAGCTTTTGAGAAATGTATGAAAAGAAAACAAAATTAGAAGAGAACAAGAGACATAGAGATAGATAGATAGATAGATAGATAGATAGATAGATAGATAGATAGATAGAGAAATAGAGGGAGAAGGAGAGCAAGTAAGAAAGAGGTAATACATTTCAGGGAATATTTCAGTGTAGTCGAAGATAGTAGTAAAAAGATGGGAGAGAAGCGGGAAAGAAGAACATGAGGAGAAGGAAGAGATGGAGAATAAGAAGAATAAGAAGGGTTGAAAGGGAGGAACAAGGCCCTTCACTTGAGTCGAGCTAACTAATGATGCTTCTCTTCACATGCCGTAGTTACACTCGAGGCTTACGCGAAGCCTCAAACATGCTTGCAACTACTGTAGTAAGAAACTAACAGCAGACTTTGGTCTCTCTCTCTCTCTTTCTCTCCTTCCCCCCCCCTCTCTCTCTCTTTCTCTCTTTCTCTCTCTCTCTCTCTTTTCATCTTCGTTATCTCAGCCTTTAGTTTTCCTATTAATTCACGACGAGGCTAGTGTTATATTTCAAGGGAACATCCGTGGCTTACTTTTTTTTTTAGTTAATTTCTTGTTTGTTTTTTGTTGTTTATTTTTTTTTCCTTCTTTTTCTTCTTCTTATTATATTTTTTTTTGTCTTTTTTCCCTTACTTGTCTCGTTTCTTTTACCTTTACGTGGATTTCCCCCATACCCACTTTTCGATCGGAACAACGTCACGCGCCAATTGATAAGCCGGAACAGCTGCTGAGGAATAATTAATATCGGGTAGCTTAGTTCGAGATCTTCGGGCACGCTTTAACCGACGTTACCAATGTTGCCCGTTAATCGTACGACTAAGGTAAACGGAAGCCGTGCGAGGGTTAAATCGTGGTTTAACAGGAAATTAAGATCTAAGAGTGTATTCGATTCTAATGAAGAAAAACGTCTTTTCTCTCAATCAATCGATCGATCGATCGACTCGTTAAAAGAAGAAAAAAAAAAAAGAAAAAGAAAGAAAAGAGAAAAAGTTGTTCTTTTTTTTTATTTTGTCACGATGAATACATTTGTTCTTCTTTCTTTTGCGACGGACATTTGTTCCATTTATCCATTAGTTCTTTTTTTTTTGTGACGGACGGATCTACTTTGTTAGAATATTTGTTTTCGGATCGATATCGTTTAACAATTTAAAAAAAAAACATGTTACTATTTGTTCGAATTATAAGATACGTATTTTTCGTCGGAATATTTTTCGAAATTATAGATTTCTTTTGAAATTCTTTTAAAGCAATGGTAACGTTGTTTTCAATTTTTTAAATTTATCATTCATTCGATAGTATTCATTCATTTGCCTAGTCGCACTTTCGTAACAACCACCACTACCACCATCATACATCTATCATTTCTATCAGTAACATCTGTAGCTGGCAACACGGAGATAGAAATTTATGCTAAGCACACTTAGGTACTTAATAACTTAATAATGAAGTTCATAAGAAAGGAATTTGATCGTTTGCATGTTCCACGACAGCTACTATCTTTCTCTCTTTCTCTTTCTCTTAGCCTCTTATTCGCACGGTCTGCAGTTTACTAAATTAAGCAAAACCTTGATCTACAGCAGTTTTCCAGAGTAACGAGCGAACTTTCTAAGCATTTTATATTATTCATTTCGTAAATCCAAACTTAATTGAAACGTGATATTAATTTTATCAACGGATAAATTTATTGCATTCTCTGATATACGATTTTTTCATTATTTATGTGGAGAATGTGGGTGGTTGGTTGGTTGGGGAAGGAGGATAGTGTAGCGCTTGCATTTCGTTTTAACAAATGAAAAATAATTCGTGAACTTTTATAACTTTGAAACTTGTCAAGAGAAAAAAATAACGTGGACAAGTCTTCAGATAAATTACAATGTCAATGAAAACGAGTTAAGAGTAGAGTATTTCATTTTACGTTCCTATGTATAAAAATACCTACACTATACGTTCTTGAGAAGGACGATGAAATAACTTCGTTACGTTACTACCCTGTACAATGAAAATGTTATAGGGGTACGTGTATACATGGACAACAATGGAATATAATAATAGAGAAAATGTGATTCGAGAAAAATCAAGGAAAATCGTGGAAAAGGGCGAATTAAATTTTCCTAACTTTTGTGCGCTCGCTCGTTCAACTTTTCGGAACTAACTTTTGAAATTTACACGCGTGTTTCGTTTCATTCTGTACTTTTCTTTCCTTCTCTCTCTCTCTCTCTCTTTTTCTTTATATATAAATATATTTCTTTTTTTTAATATTTCGTTTTTATTTGTTCGAATTTAGTATCTGTCATTTTATATAATTTCGAACGTTTTTTTTTATTAATTATGTATTTTTCGTATAGAATAACAAATATCGCAATTATTATTCACAAACGTTCTCTGTGGTATTAATATCCTTTTTAAAAATGTAATAGAATGTTCCTCAACAATTACATAGAATTACAGTTTAAGAAATATTTGTCGACTACGTTGAATATTTACGGATAAATTACTAGGATTAGATACGACATGCGAAAAAATAAAATACGTATGTTCGGCACTTCCTTTTTTTTTGTTTTTGGTTGACAGAGATTTGACATTTTTTCGACGTTTCTTGTTTCTCTGTTTTTTCTTTTTCTTTTTGTTTTTATCTTAAACCTACGGTAATACGCTTGCGCATCGGTATTTTTATTAGAAAGGAATTTATAGCCGGAAGCTTCATATTCTGTTTTTATCAAAATTTCATATTTCATCGAGCCAACAGGGAAAAGATAAATGTTCAGTATGAGAAAGAGATAAATAGAGAGAGAGAGAGAGAGAGAGAGAGAGAGAGAGAGAGAGAGAGAGAGAGAGAGAGAGAGAGGGAAAGTATTCGCGTGTCATTTCGCACGAACGAGCACGCGTTTAATGCGAGCTCATTCGATCGAACGTTAATTAAGTTTGTTTTAGAGATATGTACCTACTCGTAAAAGAAAAAAAAAGAACAAAAATAAAAACAAAAGGAAAGAAAATTATCCACATTATATTCTATCTTTCCATTTAAAAGATAAGAAATGATCGGCTCATGAAAAATTGATCGAACGATCCTATGTCTGTATATTCTAAGAAAATTTTCTGTTTGAATTTCTATCTTCCTTCTTTTTCTTTCTTTTCCTTCCTTTCTTTCTTTCCTTTTCCTTGCCTTTTTTTGCTTCGTTCGAAACAAGAAAATTATCGCTATCACCTTTCCCTTCAAGAATTCCACCAAGAAAAAATGTCATTAACGCGATTCAATATTTACGGTGAACGGGACTCACATAATTCCCCATTTCAGGATCAGATCAGAAC
>OU964968.1:1269815-1272315 GCA_918808275.2 Dolichovespula sylvestris
AGAGAGAGAGAGAGAGAGAGAGAGAGAGAGAGAGAGAGAGAGAGAGAGAGAGAGAAAATAAATATACGGAGAGAGAGAGAAAGAGAATGCACTTCGTGTTCGACATGCCGATTTCCTCCATATCGGTAGTTTTCGACATTTACTGTACATTCAGCATTAAATTCACGAACGTAAGCTTAGAATTAGCTTGGTTGACAGCGAACGATATTTCGAACGTTTTGAACATCGTAAATATCTCCCAATGAAGAAAGTTTTAATTTTTCCAAGTTGATACGAATTTTTGGAAATAAATGCAAATAAATCCGATAATAATAACGATGAAAAAAATAGAGAGAAAGAGAGAGAGAGAGAGAGAGAGAGAGAGAGGAATGGAATCTGACGATTGAATAAAATTTCTTGTCGTATATATTCGAGTTATAACGTCAGTGGTAGTATATGGGTGTACTATATTTCTGATCTTTCATGAGAAAACGTAAGAGGTGAAATAGATGGAGATGGAGGTTTCCTTTTCAAGAAAATATTCTGTTCACGATCGATCGTTATCCGACGATGTCGTTCACCCATTTGCTCTCTCTCTCTCTCTCTCTCTCTCTCTCTCTTTCTTTCTTTCTCTCGCACACTTTTCGTAAGCTCGCTTTTCCTTCGGAACATTTTTCCTTCCTTGGAAAATGAGTAAAAGAAGTCGTTTTCGCGGGAAAGTGGGGAACGTTGAGCTACCGACACAGTAGCGACCATTAACGAGGCATTACGTGCGATTCCACGCTTTCTCGATTCTCTTTCAACTCGAATGAGAGAGAGAGAGAGAAAAACGATGAGATAAAGAGTGCGAGAGAGAGAGAGAGAGAGAGAGAGAGAGAAAGAGAGAAAGATGAAATAGAGATAGATAGATAGAGAGGGGGGGGGGTAGTGAAAAAAACGAGAGAAAAACCTAGCAAAAGAAATTTAAGGGAAACATTCAAGGTAAGAGAAATCGAGATCGAATTGTCACATGTTTAGTTCACGTGAAAAGAGAAAAAAGGAAGAGAATGAATGGAAATAAAGAAAGAAAGGAAGAAAAAAATAAATAAATAAACGATTGGCGATTATTTAGGAAAGCTGATTTTAAACGCGAAGTAAACGCGACTAAAAGCCGTCAGTTTATAAACAACATTGTTCGTCACATAATGTACATACTTTTATGTCGTTTTTCTTCCCTCTTCGCATTCATTTCATCGAATAGCTACGTATCAACGTAAATTCGTTCTCTTCTGTTAGCGTAAATATGAGTGTGCGAATAGAGGAAGAGAGATAAAGAAGAAACTGAGAGGGTGGAATATGTAAGAGAGAAATACAGAAAGAGAGAAATAGATAGATAGATAGATAGATAGAGAGAGAGAGTGAGAGAGAGAGAGAGAGAGAGAGAGAGAGAGAGAGAGAGAGATCAAGCAAACGAGAATACTAATGTATCCGACAGTCCATATTACGTTCGTTTGCGGTGAATACAACGTGCAAACGAAAATACAAATCCACGAGGATGAACTCCCAGAGGAAAATCTTTCCAGAATACTCGACTGAGTGGAGAGTTAGAGAGGGAGATTATCGGAGGGAAAGATAAGTCCTTGTAGTTTGGCACGATCTTGCGATTATATTTCTCGTTAGTTCGAGACAAAATGAATGAGAGAGAGAGAGAGAGAGAGAGAGAGAGAGGGAGAGAGAGAGAGAGAGGGAGAGGGGAAGAGATAGAAAGAAAGGAAGAAAGACAGAGAGAGAGGGAGAGAGAAAGAGGGAGGGAGAGAGAGAGAGAGAGCACGATATAATAGCAACCCGAAAGATGGAAAAAGAGAAGTATAATAGTTGGGAAAACTCATTACATATTCGATATTGCGTTATATTGCGTTAAATTACGTGACTAGACTCGATTCCTTAGCGTACCATATGACATTCGCGAAAGCTAATAAAGATCTTCTGGTTATGTTCGAATCAGAGTCAACTAACCCCTTCTTCCTTCGTCCCTTATATACTTAGCTACTACTACGTTATTTCAACTTTCGAAGTTTACTCTCGTAGCTGTTACGAGGACGGTATTGCGTGTTACTCATGTAAAATACATATTCTAGAGGCAAAAGGATCCGTAGAATTCTCAGTTCGTTCTATAGATCTTCAAATATTCCAATGGTTTTTTTTTTCAATAGACATTCATTTGTATCGAATTAAATATCTATATATCTATCTATCTATATATATATATATATATATATATATATATATATATATATATATATATTTTTTTTTTTTCTTTTTATAAAAAAAATATTTAATACATATAAAATATATATAAAGTATATATAAAATATATATAAAATATAAAAATTTTATTTTTATATTCGTATATTTAAAATGAACTTTCGAACATTCGATAACGTCGAGAACTGATCGAATTTTTTTCACGATGTAACAATAATTTGACTATTTGAAATAATACAAATGATTCAATTTTGAAAGAGGAGTATGAATAGGTTTT
>OU964968.1:1277315-1279815 GCA_918808275.2 Dolichovespula sylvestris
ACGGAATATTTCGAAGAGCGGGGAAAAATAAAAAAATTAAAATAAACGAAAATGAAAAGAAAAAAGAACAAGAAGAAGAAAAGAGAGAGAGAGAGAGAGAGAGAGAGAGAGAGAGAGAGAGAGAGAGAGAAAATGAGTTTTACCGTAACTCGTAATATAATTAGTATTTCAATGGCATGGTTCAAGATTCTTTTAGACTATAGGAAGGGGTAGTTGAAAGAAAAAAGAGTTTCTCTCTCTCTCTCTCTTTCTTTTCCCTTTCTTTCATCGAGGCTTTTCTCTAAACTGCTTTTCAGACGTGCAGCGCAAGTGGATTTCCGCAGGCGGCACTCTACTGGCTGAAGGACGGTCAGCCATTGAGAATGACTGGTCGCGTGAGCACAGTTTCGAGGGAACGTATCTCCGTGACGTCGGTTGCACGCGAAGATCGGGGCATGTACCAGTGCTTCGTCAGGAACGAGTACGAAATGGCCCAAGGAATCGCAGAATTGCGGTTGGGTGGTGAGTAGTCTTTGTTCGTTCACGGAAATGTTTCTCTCTCTCTCTCTCTCTCTCTCTCTCTCTCTCTCTCTCTTTCGCGTGCGCACGCGAATAGAATTTCACGCTTGAGGCTATACTATATACTCTATTATGTTATACTATACTGTATAATACGTGCCGGATCGAAAATGTTGCCAATGAAATTCTAACCAAAATGAAATTAAACAAAAAATGAGAATAGTTTCATTCTAAAATTACCTTTTATATTTCAAATGTTTCGTTATAACATTATAATATATTCACACCAACGATTTATTATAAGTTAATTATTTATTTGGTTTGTTTTTGTCAAATTTATTTTTTCCTTTCTTTTTTTCGTTTCTGTTTTGTTTCTTTTTCTATATATTAATAGTAGCAGCAGCGAAAACCAGGTATAAAATGCAGTTGTCAAGGGAGGAAAAAAGAAACGTAGAGATTCAACGGTGCTTTCTTTTCGACGAGTCGACTGGATTGGCGGAAAGGTAAACGTCGTAGCATTTAACCTCGATCGCATTTCGTTTAAACTCGATTGTAAAAGAAAAAGAAAAGTTCGATAGCCTACGTTTCCCCGGTGCAATCTTCTATTTTCTATCTCTTTCTCTCTCTCTCTCTCTCTCTCTCTCCCTCTCTGTCGCTCGTTTATACTTTCTTTCTATCTTTTGTTCTTTTTCTCTTGGAAGGTAAAGCTCACGATCACCTCGCACGAGCCTCAATTACGTTTAATGCAGTGGTATGCAAACTGCACCATCTTTCTGACCCGGAGCTGACGTTCGTTAAATTCTCCTGCTGAATTGCGGAGACGCCTCTCGCTTTTCTAGATCGACTTGCCTTAGAAAAGGAGAGTAAAAAGCAAAGCAAAACAAAACAAAAACAAACAAAAAGAAAGGAAGGAAGAGAAAAAATGCAAATAAAAAATGAAAAAGGGTTAGGATAGAGAGAAAAGAAAAAAAAGGGCAAAAGATCGAAGAGTGAGGAAGGGAAAGGAAGAGAAAGAGTTCAGGGAAACATCAGTGATTAAGCAAGCCTCTTTTACATCTTTTTTTCTCATTGTCTTTCTCCTCTCTTCTCTTTCTCTCTTTCATCTCTTTCTCTCTCTCTTTCTCTCTCTCTCTCTCTCTCTCTCTCTCTCTGCCTCTTTCTCTGTCTTTCTCTTTCTTTTTCCTATTTTCTTTCTCTCAGTGTCTTTGTTTTTATTCTTTTTTTACTCCATATTGGCAAGCCTAATGCAAGGGAATTGCGAGGCGTCGCGATGGCGAGCGTTTGTTTGTCGAACGAATAGCTTCGACGATGATAGTTTGCACGACGGTTAATGCAGCGGAACTCTTTTTCCCCATACGATCCATTCCCGGTTTGCGTGCTACTCCATCGTAACGTATTTTCTATCACGAATCGCCGTGGATTTCGAACGAGAAAGAGGGAATATATATATATATATATATATATATATATATATATAAAGAGAGAGAGGGAACAAAAAAAGGACAATGAGTAGATGGGGATTTTTGCACGCAGAAAACCGATTTCGAATGGTCCAGGTTTTCCGATCGCAGCTTCCCTCGCCGCAACGGCGAAGCAGGACCATTTGCTCGACGATAATCGTGCGAATACGAGGACGTCGAATGGTTTTAATTACAAAACCCCCAACGCGCGCGGCCAGTACGTGCGTCCTCCGATAACACGTTGCCGACCGAACAACGCCGTTCACTCGGCTTTTGTACTCTCGAACGGTACCCGTTTCGGTATTAACATTATTCTTTGCTTTTTCTATCTCTCTCTTTCTCTCTCCCTCCCGCTTTTCCTCGTTTCCTTTCTCTCGTTTTTTTCCTTTTTTTCTTTTTTTCTTTTCTCTTTTTTTTTCTTTTTTCCTCTCTCTCTCTCTCTCTCTCTCTCTCTCTCTCTCTCTCTCTCTCCATCTTTCTCAGATATCGTAACTCGAGATTAAAAATTTAGTGGTATTCACCGATGGTGAATAGTCCAAAGA
>OU964968.1:1284815-1297315 GCA_918808275.2 Dolichovespula sylvestris
TTTTATTAAACACAACAAGAACCACGATGAATTATTTAACTATAAGACTATTTTCTTTCTCCTTTTTCTTATTCTCTTTCCCTTTCTTTCTTTCTGTAAATAATTAAACAATATTAACAGAATAGTGGACGAACTGGCTGCTTCAACGTATTGTTTAAATATTATACCTATCGTCTGCCCCATGTAAATTTTCTCGAAAGGTTCCTTGAGTGAAAACTGCCGGTTCATTATGTCGTTTCATTTTTTTTAAGCATTAATTTGGATTAAAGATGCAAGAAATGCTACGTTTTTCCTATTTGCGAGAAAACGGAATAACCTCGAGCTTTAATCGTAGAGGGGCAATTGTTAATTTAATAATAGTCCTCCCTTTGAAAAACCGATCTTTTAAATAATAAACATGCAAAATTGTTACCACTTTTCAGGCTAATCCGTCATCCAAAAAAAAAGGAAAAGGGAACAAAATAAAAACAAGGGAAGAACAAAAGTCGGCAGATTTTTTGTGAATTTTTATGCTACCATAAAAAACAATATTCTATCGACATGTCGATATCTTTCGAGTTGAAATGATCTCATCGATGTTATTTATACATTCGAAAGTTTTTCATTGAATAAACCTCTATGTAATTGCATGGTTAGCAGCCAAGTTACGAGAAAAAGGGGGAGAGAGAGAGAGAGAGAGAGAGAGAGAGAGAGAGAGAGAGAGAGAGAGAGAGAGAAATTTAACGTTGGTAGTACGGATCGTAAGGAGAGGTAACATTCAGATGTGCGGAAACTATGAATGTATGCGAAAACTTTGCCGAGAGTCAACGTTATCTTATCGCCAATGCGCGCGCGCACATGCGTGTCGTGTGTGTCTGTGTGTCTGTATGTACATGTATGTGTACTCGCCTTACAAAGTTCATGAATTTATTAGCAAGCGCGAACTACAGCTCGTTATGCGACTCACTAAAATGTAAAGTATCTTTATACGCAACTTCTCTCACTGTAGAGATAAACTATTCTGGTACATCGAACTTTTCACCTTTCAATTGTTTCACGTCGTTCCTTTTGACTCATTCTCTTTTCTTTCTTCTTCTTCTCTTTCTCTCATATTCGACGATATCGAAATTTCATAGAGAAACCTTTTGTGACATATAAGATGGAAAATACTCTTGAAAGAGAAATCATAAAAATTCGATGCCTATGATTCACTAAACTGATCGATGTTTTTTTTCGTTTCTTTTATCTTTTTTTTCCTTTTAAATTTTCCCTTTAAAACGGATTGCGCGATGTTTGTCTCACGAACGTTGTTATTATTATTATTATTATTATTATTATTATTATTATTATTATTATTATTATTATTATTATTATTATTATTATTGTATTATTATTATTATTATTATTATTATTATTATTATTATTATTATTATTATTATTATTATTATTATTATTATTATTATTATTATTACTATTATTATTACTATTATTATTATTATTATTATTATAAAATCGCGAACAGCCGAAATTGTATAGTCGAAAATTTCATAATCCTCAAATAACTTAGTGTCCCTTCTCTTTTTTTTTTCTTCTTTTTTTACATTTAAAGAATGTAACACAGTAATTTGTATACGGCCGTTGAGAGTATACGTGTAACAAATAGAAGAGAAATTGTTGAGACCGAGTGAAGTTTATTATAAACTTGAAGAAACAGATAGAAAATAAAAAAAGATAGAGCAAGATTGAAACAAAGAGAAAGAGAAAGAGAAAGAGAGAGAGAGAGAGAGAGAGAGAAGTGAACAGAGAGTAATGTAATACAAGTGTGAGAATGAAGGAGAGAGAGAGAGAGAGAGAGAGAGAGGCAAACGTTGTTCCAAAGCTTTCTGTTATATGTATGTAATCTAACCGTTACGTCTGTTAACAGAGATCGCACCACAGCTGGTCTACAGGTTTATCGAACAGACAATGCAGCCTGGACCATCGGTTTCTCTGAAATGCAGCGCCGCAGGTAATCCCACGCCGCAAATTTCCTGGCTGCTAGATGGATTTCCGCTTCCACAAAACGACAGGCTTCTGATTGGCCAATACGTGACCGTGTACGGAGACGTAATATCCCACGTTAACATCACATCGGTTAAAACGGAGGACGGCGGAGAATATGAGTGTACTGCCAGTAGTAGAGCTGGAGACTCGAAACACTCAGCAAGACTGAATATTTACGGTAAGTAATTCGGTAGGGAATGAGGGAATGATGGTATCCATCGATCGAAGGAAACGTGACGATCATTCGATCGTCTAATCTTGAATCACACGGGTTCAAGAGAATTTCAAGAAGAGTTACTTCGTCTTAAGATTTTATCGAAATTTTTCTTATCGTTAAAAGGTTTTTTTTTTCAATATATATAGGATATTGCAAAAAAGAAGAATTAAGTGACGTTCTTATCCTTTTTTTTTAACACCCCGTATATCTGTAAATTTGTCACTTGCACATAATTTCCTTTTAAGGATAAAATCGTTGGTGTGAAAGTTAAAAGGAATTTTCTAT
This sequence comes from Dolichovespula sylvestris, assembly GCA_918808275.2. Classification (NCBI taxonomy): domain Eukaryota; kingdom Metazoa; phylum Arthropoda; class Insecta; order Hymenoptera; family Vespidae; genus Dolichovespula; species Dolichovespula sylvestris. Next base: position 1,287,340 of record OU964968.1, read on the forward strand.
AATTTTCAATCTCAGGACTTCCATATGTCAGACCCATGTCGACCGTCTCAGCGGTCGCTGGGAAACAACTATATATCAAATGTCCTGTAGCTGGATACCCCATCGAATCGATAGTATGGGAAAAAGGTAAGTTTGATTTGTTCAAAAATTTCATCATTGCCAAGAATTTTAGGCGAATTGATTTTCTTATTTTTCTTCTGTTTTTTTTTTGTGTTTCAACGAACATCTCATTTATAAATTATTAATTATAATTTTGTTAGGCAACGTAAAACTCCCAACTAATATGAGACAAAGAGTAGCGAATGGTACTCTCTTCATCGATACCGTACAACGTGCTGCTGATCAAGGCACATACACCTGCACTGCCAGAAACAAACATAATTTTACTTCTCAACGATCCGTCGAAGTTCGTGTTTTAGGTGAGTAAATTGTTAATTGATATTTCGTTAAAAAGAAAAAAAAAATAACAATGAAATTCAGTGAAACTAATCAATTTCTTTCCCATAGTTAGTAGGATGATAAGTGGTTGACATTTCTCTATTTGTCGATTAAAACTCTGTAAGTAAGCCCAATTTTCTCGGCGTAAACTGCCAAAAATATCGTCGATCGATCGTTCAGCTTTAAGTCACTGTAATAGAGATGACTAGGGTCTATCATGAAGTCTTTAGCCTTTACGTGTTTCCAACGTCAGTTCCAAAGTCTTATATTAAAGGGTTTGGGATAAAACACGAGTCATCGAAGTGTGATAGTCTTTACTATGTGTGAGCTCGAAAGATGACGTAATAGGACAAACCTTAGGGTTGTATGATGGTCTTTCTTTAATGATATCTAAAAAAAATAATCTTTAAAGAGGAGATTATCGCGGTATCGAGAAAATTGGGATTAAAATAAAAATGTTCTTTTTCTTTCTTTCTTTTTTTTTTAGGAGGACCAAAAGAGCAGGATATTTTAAAGATCAAATTGATTGATTAATACAGATTCCTTAATCACCCAAAACCCCATAAAATCATTCGAAAGATATTATCAAGCACGTTTAATCGCATTTGAAGATATCGTTTCGTTCTCGAATATATCGAGCCACATTTTGCACCCCTTACCCATTTACCGATCATATTAATTGCAAGTTATGTATACATAATCGAGCGGCTGGTTTGACAGGCGCCACCAGATTTATCTTCACACAATGTTTCTATTAGCTTTACGGGATCAAACGGTGGCCCAAGTCTACTGTTTGGGCAGACTTGATTATCATGCGATAACATCGCCCCAACCCTGTACCAACGAACTCTATGTTTATCGCATTGTATGCAACTTTCATGAACAACGTGAATCTTTGAAAGTTCATCAATTTCGATGACTTGTTTATTATTATTATTATTATTATTATTATTATTATTATTATTATTATTATTATTATTACTATTATTATTATTATTATTATTATTATTTTATTATTACTATTATTATTATTATTATTATTATTATTATTATTATTATTATTATTTTTATTTTATTATTATTATTATTATTGTTGTTATTATTGTTGTTGTTATTATTATTATTATTATTATTATTATTGTTGTTATTGTTATTATTATTATTATTATTATTATTATTATTATTATTATTATTATTATTATTAATATTATTATTAGTTGTATTATTAGTATTATTATTAGTATTATTATTATTATCATCATCATCATCATCATCATCATCACCATTATCATTATTATGATTGTTATTATATTTTTTATCGTCATACTATTGAGATTACTATGACCGGGATAAACGTACACATAGACGCACGCACATTGCACGTACATAAATTCTTTGATATGTATCCTTTCTACTTTTTTTAATCTCTTTTGAAAGAAAAAGGAAAAAGAAAAAGATCATCGGTCCATAAAAAATTAAAATATCATCATTATCATCCTTCGTTCTTCACTTACTATTTTAATATTTTTCTAAATGTAGATGGTACCGATCGAAGACTTGATTTAAAAGCAAAAAAAAGGAAAGAAAAAAAAATTGATTGGAGTTTGATTGGATAAATAACGACGATATTTGAATCGTCTACTCAACTACAGGGTTGTTTAGGAACGTCTTTAACTCAATGCTTTCAGCTACGAATCCTATTACCGTTCCACGATAATTAAACGGGTACGATCCGAGAGTGAATTTAATGCAAGCTCATTGTACCCCGCACGTAGGACGATTGTATGTATACCTAATGATATATAGAGGGGTGTTAGTAATAAAGAGAGAGAGAGAAAAAGAAAGAGAGAGAGAGAGAGAGAGAGAGAGAGAGAGAGAAAACAAGTGGTTTGACGATCGAGAGAATAAAGAAGTATAGTCGATTCGATCGAAATATTCTCCCTTTCTCACTCTCTTCCTCTCTCTCTCTCTCTCTTTCTCTCTCTTTCGTTTTCTCTTTCACGAGTTCCTATTTTCTCGGGTCGAAGAAAATCAAAAAAAGAAAGTATGCTGTGAGTGACGTCAACCGAGTAATTAATCTCGTTTGCTAACAACCACACATATTTGATTTGCTTATATTTCATAACCAAATAGACGAAATAGATTCACCTACTGCCATTGAGAGTTATTATGAGGGTGTTACACTTTCATCGAGTACTACCAGCTACGAGGGTTGTCCTTATCATAATCGCGACGAGGAAATTGCATTGCGGCATACGGAAATGGCGTTGTCAAAACAACAAGTAAACGATTAGGGTTGAATCGTGCCTTTTTTCGATCGAGCTTTCTACTGTTCTTCAACTAATAATGATTAATTTGTTTTTTTTTTTCGTTTCCATCTTTACTTTCACACAAACTCTTTTGTATTTCTTTTTATCGATCTTTTTCTTTCGACAATTTCTTTTTTGTCACAAAACACAATACATAACATACAGAACACCATAAATGTATTCAGAGATTGAAAGGAACTTTTTCTTTCTTTTTTTGTTTTTTATATCTTTTCTCTCTCATACATTTCTTTTATTTCTTCTGTGTTGTTTTTTCTTGTTTTTGTATTTTTAATTGTATCTTTTATTCGTCCATCGTTGCATAATACGATACAAAATGTAGAGGACAATGTACACTAATGGATTCAAGCCAGGATTCTCGGCAGCTTCGTAGGAATGGAAACGAGACTTCAAAGTCTTCTTAACATTTATCTGGGGATTTACCTACATAAACGTAAATAGTTAAGAGAAAAACAATGAGCATAGTTAGACGCGTGCGCGCGTTTCTGTGTGCCTGAATATCCCGGAAATGATCCACGCACAGAGCACAGCACCTCACTTGCATCGCTGAAGCATTTGTCCTTGCACGCGCTCGCCTTAAACCGCTCTGTACTACTTCGTATACATATGCTATAAGTACTATATAAATATTTATATATATGTATATATATATTTGTACATACATATGTAAACGCCTAATTATATATATATATATATATATATATATATATATATTTATATCGTATATAATATATTATATAGAATATGTGTATTAAAATTATACGTTGACGTTTTATTATATTTTCTTATATTAAATAAATCTACTTGTGGATGTTGATACGTATACTTTGTTAATTATAAATTAGAAAATTATTTGATACAGCGTATTGACGTGTAATTTTGAAACACTGGACTGTACGTTCGTGTATATAAAAAATAAAAAAAGAAAAAGAAAAGAACACACGACATACATAAGGCTTCGTTTAAAAATTTTAATTAATTTCTTCTAAAATTTTCCGTTATCTAATAAGATACATTCTCGACATCGATTTTGATTATAAATTTACAAAAATTTTCATGATATTAACGACCTACTTTATGTATTCGAGTGGATGTACAAAATATTGTATATATATGTGCCGGATTATCGAGACGGTGAGATGTGTGAGTTCGCTATAATTTTTGTTTCTTACATATATACATACGTGCTTATATACATATATCTAGCTGTATATATATATATATATATATATATATATATATATATATATACATATATATATATATATATATATATATATATACATATATATATATATATATATATATATATATATACATATATATATATATATGTACATATGAAAAAAAATATATATACCTACATATAATTTGCAATATAATATAGTTTGATATATCTAAATTATATCGCAAATTCGATAATCGCATATTCGATCTTACATAGCAGTCTTTGGTTGCTTTCGAGGTGGAAGTCTCTTGAAAAAGAAATAGACAAAAAAGAAGAAAGAAGGGTCGTTTAATTGAAGTCACGGCCTTCATTCGTGTCCTCGATTCGAAATAAAACTCGCTGTCTTTTACGTGGCCGATCGACGCATCGACGAGTTTCACGATAGTAAAGAAAAGTTAAGAAGTTCTGAAAGTACATCGCGAATGAATCCAACCATCGATAGGTCGACTTCTCAACGGTGCTGAGCAATTCGAAAAGAAAAGAAAAGAAAGAAAAGAAAGAAAGAAAAGAAAAGAACAGAAAAGGTAAGATAAGAAAAGAAAAGAAAAGAAAAGAAAAGAAAAGAAAAGAGCTTTTCAATCGAAAGCTTACCCTAGAGTAGGTATCAGAGATCGATGTAATAGGTTATCAAGATACATTTTATAAACGAGAAAATAACTAATAGGAAGTTGCAAAATTGAGCGAATGTGATCAGCATAGAATCGCTTTCGTTCATATTTAGTAAGTTGTGTACTCCTGTAACAAATTGCTATAAGATCAAAGACAGCGTGTTTTATTATGAAAGGAATTCTTTTTAATCAAGCGTTTAATTATATCCCACTCTATCTCTCTCAATCTCTCTCTCTCTCTCTCTCTCTCTCTTTCTATTTCTGTCTTTCTTTCTATCTACCTACCTATTTATCTCTGTCTATCTGACTATACAAGAGTCAGTCTATTATCCGGAAAAATTGTCATTAAGTCAAGGAATTCCGTTGTCTCCTTGTCTCGTCTTATCTTTATCGATTTATCTATATCTATAAGTAATCGCGCTGATATCCTTGCGTCTCGTGGAATATCATGTTGTCATTCTCCTCTCATTAAAAGTGATTATATCGATGCGCTTATTAAAAAAGAAGATACGATATATAGACTTGTTGTCCCGTTAGCATGAATATTATAAACATGAGTTGACGGTATGAAAGAGAGAGAGAGAGAGAGAGACAGAGAGAGAGAGAGAGAGAGAGAGAGAGAGAGAGAGAGGGAGAGAGTGTGTGTGAGAGAGGGAAAGAGTTGAAACTTTGTAATCCCGTAGTCGTCGTAAAGACGAGCCTTAATCTCCTACAGGGGTTAAAAGGCTTAAGCAGTAAGTACGAGGAGGATGAGGATGAGATGGAGGAGGAGAGTGCACGTACGTGGTATTCGACGAACTCGCTTTCATCTTCGCCAGTGCTGCCGGATAACTGTATATAATCACGCCTTCTCTCCCATTATACTACGACTTTTCTCTCTTTCACTCTCTCTGTCTCTCTTTCTGTTTCTCTCTCTCTCTCTCTCTCTCTCTCTCTCTCTCTATCTATCTATCTATCTATCTATCTATCTATCTATCTATCTATCTATCTATCTCTTTCTCTCTATCTCTCTCTCTTTCCATGTTTATTCAATCCTCACAATCGTTGCCTCTTTATTCCTACATTTGGTAATGTCAGGGGACGATCGTTTAGCACTCTATTCTCAAATTTGAGACAAAGGATTCCTAAAGACTTAACTCCGGCAGCAATGGTTGTCTTTTATTATATATATACATATATATTTGTGATGTACACACACACACACACACACACACACACACACACACACACACACACACACATGCTATTGTAAATGTAGTTTCGTGACTCAAATCGATTGGAATTTCTTGATAGATTCTTCGAAGTACTTTTTCTAAAGTATAGTAAATTCTAATAGTTATCTATAGAAAATATAGGCCTTATATGTACACATACGTGTATATATATATATATATATATATATGCACGCACGTACACACACACATACACACACACACACACACACACATTATACATACTTCAGTACTTTTTACGAAAAATTCGAGCTAGTGCATAAAATTAAGGAAAAGAAAAAAGGGAAAACCCTTGGACTCCTATGCTATGATTCTGTCACTATCTCTATCTATCTATCTATCTATCTATCTGTCTATGTATCTATCTATCTATCTATCTATCTATCTATTTATTCTCGCAGCGTCTGACTAAACAAACAAGTGTTGCTTCGGAACGGAATGCCATACCTTTTGTTTTTCTGTTGTTGTCTTTTCAGTGCCACCTAAAATCACGCCTTTCAGTTTTGCTCGCGATTTAAACGTAGGCGACCGTACTAGCATACAGTGCGTTGTCGCTACTGGCGACTTGCCATTAACATTCACGTGGCTGAAAGATAACGTCCCGATAGAGACGATCAGAACGCCGTCGCGGGAGGCGTCGTCGAATCGTGCTAACGGAGACAGCATTGGTTCGTTAACTAACAAGTCTCTTAAGAATGGCTCCGGTTCCAAGAAAGGTACTGCCGCCGCCGCCTTACTAGCAGCAGCAGCAGCAGCCGCGGCCCACGACCCGAGAAAGGCGATAACCATCCGGCAAAATGACGCTTTTATCAGCGCCCTGAGCATTAGCACGATCGCACCCGCGCACAATGGCACGTACACCTGTCGCGTGACCAATGGCGCGGCCACCGTCGCTCATTCTGCACTCCTTCACGTCAACGGTAAACGCACACCGTTGGTGTACTCTCTCGTATTTTCTTTCCTTCTTTATTTCTTTATTTATATTCTTTTATTATTTTTATTTTCTTCCTTTCTTACTTTCTTTCTTTATTTATTTCCCAATACACGTGTACTTCTCATCGAGTGAATTTCATTCATTTTTTGATTTTATTCGATTCTAACGATACGTCTCGTTATACTATTTTGGAATTTTATATAGAGCTTGTTGTTATTGATTATAGGATTGTATCGATATAATTCACGAGTTATTTCTCAATTGAATTGAATTCCTCAACGAGACGACACGTTTCGAAGGGACTAAATTTTTCACGGCTATGTGTATTCGCCAAGAATCGAATCGAACTTTTCTCTCTTACTACATACATATATATAACTTTGCGACGTTTAATGGTAAACCAGAGATACCATCGCCGAGAGAGTTTACGAGAGAGTTCATGCGCTCAAAACTTTTTTCGTTTATCTGTCTTAGTCCGATTTCTTTCTTCTTTTTTTGTTCCTTCTCTGAGAATGAAAAAAATAAAATCACATAGAAACGACGAAACTATGGGATTGTACTCTAACATATTTTATTTCTCTCTCTCTATCTCTCTCTCTCTCTCTCTCTCTCTCTCTCTCTCTCTCTCTCGTGGTTTTCAAATACTTCGTAAAACATTTTGTAATGGAAACATTGCAAAATTCCTCTTTTAAATTCGGCTGCATTCTAGTGAACACACGTAACAAATTCCTCTATTTAAATTTTTATTCCTCTTTTAAATTTTCTTTTTCTTCTTTCTATTTTCTTTTTCTTTCTTTCTTTTCAAAAAAATCACCGACATCGTATCGACGATCAACGTCGATCGTCGTAACGATCGACCGGTAAACTTTAAAAAGTGACCAATTTCTGCTAGATGCAAGTTATCAAAAGCAGTTGCACGATGTGAAAGATCGGCACGTCGTCTTCGTGACGTTCAAAAGTCAACATCTATTTTCTATTTGACATTAAATTGCATTCTCAACCGTTCGAATCAGTCTTATCAAAAATATTTCGTAAAAATTTGGAAAGAAAATAAATATACGAAAGAATTAATAAGAGATAAAGGAAACACCGCCGTCGGCAAGACTAGATGCAATGTTTCATTCAAATCTTATTTTAGATTCTAATTTGGACTTTTTCAAAATATGAACGAGTTGAAATTATTTTCTCTTTTTTTTCTTCTTTTTTTTTTATATCTTTGGACAACGTGCGTCATCGTATTCGACGTGCTACAAATAATAATATTCGTTCTATTATCTTCCGATTTTCTCGTTCTGTCTATCTATCTATCTATCTGTCTGTCCGTCTGTCTGTCTGTCTCTTTTGTACTATATTTCATCCTTTCCAGTCCTCGAACTTACTTCTCTGTGTTCATTCGTTTATTCTTTCTTTTGTGCTTCTTCAATTTCTTCTATTTCTACAAATATATACTGTACTTCAAACCCTGCACGCTATTTTCTTGCACGCCTAATTGCACGCTTCAATCGGATTTACATAACGAGTATGTATTGTATATACTCTTGTATGATACACATACACATTTACACTCACATACACACACATATATATATATATGTGTGTGTGTGTGTATATTTATCTATATACCATCTGCTAGTATTTCATTATCTCGTTATTAAAACGTTTTTAATGTATTCGACAGTTGAATAAGTATGTAGAAGGTATCTCGCATCCAGTTGTGACATCGAAATATCGAGCGTTAATTCTATTCAAATTCGTCTCTTTCTATTTTTGTTCATTTCACGAGTCGTATTACTCCTATTAAATCAAATATTTCTAACTTTTTATTTTCATTACTTATAATAAAAAATTCGATGTTGCAACGGGATGATAGAATTATCGATCTTATTAAGTTTAACTATCCTGCACACGTGTATGCATTGTCCAGCATTGACATGTATGTGTATGTACGTATATATATATATATATATATATATATATATATATATACGTACGTATATATATATATATATATATATTTAATCAGGCAACACGTAATATATTTTTGACTGAGTACTTATATCGTTGACACTTAATCCATTTCCACAAGCACACACGTACTTAATTCTCATATAGACCGAATCGTTTGTTGAAAATGATCACCATTACATTTCCCAGTAGGAGTCGTATTACGTTTGTTTATTCGCTCGTATCATCGTCAATTGTATTATTACTCGTTATTGTGTTGTATGGTTATCATCACACGTCCTTTGATTAAAAAATTACGATATATATATATATATATATATATATATATATATATATATATATACCATTAACGTAGAAGAGAATTTTCATAAGAAAAAATGCTCTTTTATATTTTTATGCAACGTTCATGGTCATCACTATATCATCCTAATTATTAACCCATTAATGTTGTCACATTGACGAGATCGTTAGTCGAACAAAGTAGTAAAATAAACCAAAATCGATCGAACAAAGTTAATGTTAACGATCTCGATCAATCGATCGATCGTGGATCTATTTTATTGTTTGTTATTAAAAAAAATCATAGTAGAGATCGTTGACGTAACTTCATACGAAAATTTTACCTCTTCCCCATGATATTGATCTCTTCGACGAGCATTCAGATATTGGTAAGTAAATCGGTTTAATAACATAAGATATTTTTTTTCCAGTGGGAGAATAACAGATGCCAATTAATGTTTATATGTTTAAAGGTATTATTTAAATATTATCGAATGTACGTAATTACTTACACATTCGTTAGGAGTATATAAGTATATTGTATTTTAATACAATTAGCTGAACGATCGTTTGTTATTACGCGAAATGCAAAATGCAATAAATTGTTTAAGGAGAAAGTAATTGTGTTAAAATGTGCTTGCTATTGCACATTGGAACGGGTAGGATAGAGAAGGGAAGTGGGAAGAAGAAGAAGGAAAAAAAATGAAAAGCAAGAAAAAAAGAGGGAAAAAACAGAAAAAATAAGGAAATAAAAGAAAGAATGAGCATGAGTTCGATCCTCGTACTTAATTTTTCCGAACTGCAAGGATATTTGAACTTGGCCGAGAATTTATGAACGCGTTCCTCGTTCTCTCGTATAGCTTATCTCAACGTGACTCGAACAGTTTCGTCATAAAGACGCATTGGACGACATTAACAGTTGCGCTCGGTCATAAATGTTCATTTTCCCCAGGTAACGTGGTCTG
>OU964968.1:1299815-1349815 GCA_918808275.2 Dolichovespula sylvestris
ACACTTGCCAGATCAGCAACGTCGCTGGCACGGCCGAACATACGACCGGTCTCTCTGTCGCTGGTTGGTGTCCATCCCAAAAAACCAAACAAAACAGATATTACGAAAAAAAGGCATTCGAATCCTATGATTAACGAGATTTTAATATTTAGCTGTATAGATACATAAATATATATATATATATATATATATATATATATATATATATATACATATATATATATATATATATATATATATATATATATATATATAAATATACATATATACAAACACACACATATATATATATATCTCTACGTGATATCTAATCAATATTTCTAGTATATAAGAACGTATCCCGTGTACATAAACCGTTTTATTTCGAAAAATGCGAACAGAGAGAATAGGTATATACATATTCTCTTTGCATTGTACTCGTTATCTTTTATTATCACATAAGCTCACTGATCATCGAACCTCTTCTTCTCTTTCTCTTCTCTCTCTCTCTCTCTCTCTCTCTCTCTTTCTCTTTCTGTTCGCAGTTTCGAATATAGGAGTGTGTGTATAGGTAACGTCTTCGTCAAGGAAAGAAGGAGAAGCATGGAATCCTGAGAAGGATCGAAGAACCTCGATTCACCGACACGTACGCGAGTTCTCTTTTCTCCCCTCCCTTCTCTCCCCTACCCTTTCCCTTCCTTTCCTTTCCTTTCCTTTCCTTTTTTCTCACTCTACCGTTAATCTTCTTTCCTTTGGATGCGGCACACAGCCTCTCACATCGAATTCGTTGATGACGTCCCACGGGAGATCGCAAGCCGTGCGACGTGCTTACCTTCCCCTTATCTCTTTCTCTTATTTCTTGCCTTCCTCTTCTTCTTATTCTTTACTTCTTCGGCCTTCCTTCTTCTTTTTCTTCTTAACTGAGCTGCGATATCGCTGATTAGAAAAGTCTCAGATTTTTGGCACGAGCTTGTACCTCTCGACAGACTCTGCCAATTTTTACTAAGACAGATGGACCTCTTTCTTTATCTTTTTTTTTCTATTTATCTTCAATCTCATTGAAACCAGCTAGTTAGTTAAATGGATTTTTCTTTTCTTTCCTTTCCTTTTCCTTCTTTCCTTCTTTTTTTTCTTTTTCTGTTATTAAGAAACGCAAAAGCAAAGTAAAATCTATGTAAATATGCGACCTTTATTGCTTAATTCTTTTTTTACTTTTCCAAAAATTGTTCTTCCTACGTTAGGTTTTTTTACGCTATTTAATAATCGTCTTCTTCGTTCAGTTTTATTTTTAAATTTCCCGCCTTTCTACGCGGCACGTTCCATGAGTCGCATCGTTAGAGAGATTTGACTTGTAAATGGCCATGCGAATTATCGTTTTTCTCCTCTCTCTCTCTCTCTCTCTCTCTCTCTCTCTCTCTCTTTATCTCTATCTCTTTTCTGTTTTATCTTCTTTTATATTTTGTCTTTTTTTTATCTTTTTCTCCGGTACACCGTATACGGGATGTATTATTCACGCTCGCAAACAGCACGGCCAGCTTCGTCTTTCCACGGATTCATTAGCTCTATGCAGAGTTGGGAAACAGATAGGATTATAAAACGAGGGAGTCTCCCTCTCTTTCTTTCTTTCTTTCTTTCTTTCTTTCTTTCTTTTCCACTTTTTCGTTAATCGAGTACGCCGTTCAATTAATTTATTATCCATTTACCAACGGGAATGCGTTGAACCATGAAAGAAAAATAGTCTAAGAAACTGTGCGTGAGACAAAGATAGACAGAGAGATATACAGAAAGAAAGAAAGAGAGAGAGAGAGAGAGAGAGAGAGAGAGAGAGAGAGAGACAGAGAGCGGGGAATGAAAAAAGAAGAACATAGAAGAAGAAAGAACGATATCGGTCGACCGCGATGTAATCTCGCAAGGAAGCATAATTCTTCTCTCCTCTTCGAAAGTTTCGACTTTCCTTCTTTCTCCCGTTTTTCTTCCTTTTTTATACGTGCCATCTCGGCCGGAAAAAAGGGCGAGAGCGAAGGTACGAGAGCTCGCCTTGGTATTTTCTCGTTATATAAAACGTCAAGAGTATTAAGGCCATGACGTAGTGTTGCGGCATAATGTTCTTCCTTTCATTCATATTCATTAAGTCCCACGACTCCAGTTGGCAGCTAGTGGTTCGCCATTTTACCAAAAAAAAAGAAAAATAAAAGAAAAAAAATAAAGAAGAGAGATAAAAAGGGAGAGAGAGAGAGAGAGAGAGAGAGAGAGAGAGAGAGAGAGAGAGAAATAAAAGGCAACCCCGTAAATTTAAATTATGCTACGAAGTAGAAATCAATGCAGTCGGTATTCACATTCGTCATCGTTTTCATGTTCGAAAGTTTGATATCGAGTATTCTGTACTACTCTTCTCTTCCAATACAGTAGATATATGTAATACATAGGTGTATATATATATATATATATATATATATATATATATATATATATATACACACACACACACACACACACACACACACACGATACATGTGTATATCAGAGAATGCATCAATTTTATATTGACAAATTTACCATCGACACGCATTTCTACATTTATGACACTTTCGGAGACGTATATGTATGTGCTGCGATAGTTCATTATCATTTATATTATAGTTGTGAGTATATCAATTCTATTTTCGAAAAATTTGTTATCAACGTAAACAATATATAACGATGAAACATCAATGTACATAATTACCTAACAAAGCTAACGTCAACTTCATTGAATTTAGTGTCATTGTATTTGTAACGAGTTGCGGAGTACATTTCAACAAATCTGTTATTAACGAAACTTAGTTACCCGCCACTCGTTAGTAGAATGGAGGATATAATGCCACAATATAAAAAAAAAAAAAGTAAAAAAATACATAATTACCGAATGACGATGCATGATAATGAGCTGTCTATTAAAATTACAATGTTTCCATGATGGACAAAGTTTCAAACATGATAACGATACGAAAGAAAGACTTTGTGTTCGACATAATATACATATTTATGTTATCCTCAAAAAGCTATAGTATGAACTATGAGAGATTGAAATGATAAAAAAAAAAGAAAAATAATAAAAAAAGAACAAATAAAAAAGAAAGAAGAAAAAAAAGGCGGAACGGCGAAGCCGTGCGCTGAATTTTTCAACGATCCTGCTGCCACTGACGCAATTTTAATAGAGTCACTGGCCGGAGATAAAATTCTCTCTCTTTTTTTTCTCTCTTGGTCTCTTTGCAGAACGAAATGGAGTGCGACGGAGTGGAAAATAGGATGTGCGATTTTCGAGGGCTAACAGGACGTTGAAAATGATAACGATAGTAATAGCGGGTGGGCCTCGCTAAGAACGATAACGGCGAACTGAGTGTACGCCGGTATTCCGGCAACGATAAGAAACACGTGCCTTCCCATTTATTTTCCATTATTACCCTCGCGTTGAACACTTTTGGCGTCGATGCTCTACACTCTCCCTCTTTTCTCTCTCTCTCTCTCTCTCTCTCTCTCTCTCTCTTTCTTTCTCTCTCTATATATACATCAACTGTATCGTTCGATCGAAACGAGCAGATAGTCCACTTTAAGAACCCAATATCCAGTGATTCGAAGCTGAAACAGCTTTACGTTTCAGACTCCTTCTTCTTCTGTTTCCTCTTTGTTTTCTTATTCTTCTTTTTCTTCTTATTCTTCTTTGGCTACGATCTCCCAACGTATCACTCACTATCATATATCTTTTTTTTTTTAATGTCTATAAAATCGTACACGTTACCGTGTTACGTCATCTTGAAAGTTACTAGATATTAACTTTCTACAATGGAACTTTTTACTTTCTTCTTTCCTCTCTTTCTCTCTCCCTCTCTCTCTCTCTCTCTCTCTCTCTTCAGTTTTTTTAAGTAATACACATATATACACATATTTATATATATTTAATAAATAATGTGTTATTATACGTTTAATAATATTTAAATATATTTTCTCTACATTGAGATAGCTGGAGCTCTTTGATCGATGCATTGCCTTTTCATTCATTTCTCTCTCTCTCTCTCTCTCTCTCTCTCTCTCTCTCTCTCTCTCTATCTATCTCTATCTCTATCCCTTGTGATAAAAATAGTAGTTCTTTCTTTTTTCTTCTTTCCTTCTCTTTAATCAAAATTTTCTTTCACACACACACACACACACACACACACGCGCGCGCGCACGTAGAGAGAGAGAGAGAGAGAGAGAGAGAGAGAGAGAGAGAGAGAGAGACAGACGGACAGACACACACACACACACACATTTAGACGCGTGTACGCACATTTACGTGTAAACTAGAAGAAGGCATAAATTCGAGACAAGTTTTCCAGGTCATTACACAAATGCGTTCTCTCCGAAAGTAACGCGAACCAAAGCCGTAAGAAGCCGTACTCGAGATAGTCATAATGTTTGTTCTCTCTTGTCCAAATGGGAGGCAATGTGCTTTTAAGTCGTGGCTGTGTTCATCAACGGTATACCGTGTGCCATGGAAGCGTGCTGGCGCGCGTGCGATCGTTCGCTCACAGTCGCAGACACAGAAAACGTTTTCCGTTTTACGAGGAAGCTGCCTTTCTCGCAACAGGTTTACGATCAGGCAAGCGTAGATTTTTAGTGGTATTTTTATATCCGGTTCGCATTACGACCGCGAGCTTTCGTTCTTTCCTCTCCCGGTTATTCCCACCCCTTTCCCCAAACCCCCGCCACCTTCCCTTCATCACGATTGTATTAAAGAGGATCGTAAGACGGTAGAGTTTCTAGCTGGATTTTATTACAGTTTCCCTTTCTTATTACCCGCATTCTGAAAGCGTCTAAAATGAGAGTAAAATTCTCCATTCGTTTCTGATTTTTCGACACGAAGAAATTCAACTTACAGAAAAATTTTTCGAAACGGATTCCATTCACGATGGTTCATCGATCCTTCTTATAAAATGAAAAGAAAAAACGAGGTGACAAGATGTTTTTTTTTAACGAAAAAGAATCATTCGATAGGTAACATAATCTTACGACTGAAAAGCAAGGAGTACAACAGGAGATACCTGCATTGCAGAGACTCATATTTCCGTAATATAACATAATAATTAATAATATTGATTATTCTAAATGATCGATTAAACTTATTATTATTATTATTATCTTCACATCATTATTATTATTACTATTATTATTATTTGTATTATTATTATTATTTTGCATGCCCATTTTCGAAAGTGAAATCGCCGTGTAAAGAATTTTTGCCATTTTTTACATAACGGCACTCTTATCTTTATTTTTTGTAATTGATGAATTAAGATTTTATTAAACGCATTTTCATGTTTCAATTTTTTAATCTTTTAATTTTTTAATCTTTTAATTTTTTCCATCTTCTTTCGTCTAAGTATTTCTACAAGTCTCCCACCACGATTATAGACTCGACTAAGTCGGTAAGGCAGAAAAAGTCTCTTAATTATGTTGACTTTTTTATATCGTTCCGTCCTTTTATTTCTTCTTCTTCTTCGTATAATTCCTTCTCGCTCCCTCCAACCACCCACCCACCCCCTCACCGTTATCATTTCAGTAATTATATACATTGTTGTTGAAGAACCGACGTAAGCGAGGTTCGACAAATTTTCTTGATAATTAGATTAGAAACACGTCTATTTATTTTATCCTTTCGTTTATCCAGTTTTTTGAAAGGGTTCAATGAAAGCCTTAGGTAGTGTATTGTAGTAATTTCATATTATCTATATATATCGATATTGTATATTATACAAGACGTTGTTGTGTTCCTGTAATGCAACAAATGTCTGTAACGGATGTAAAGCATGCATTCGCATAGTTAACGTTTATATCATCTCATATTTATATATCCATACATATATATTCATACCTATAATATGTTCATACGTATTATATAATATATAAATATATATATATATATATATATATATATATGTATGTATATGTATATATACATATATACGTGTGTACATATAAGCATATATATATTATATTTATATCAAAGCAACTTGGAATGACGATGAAAGAGTTAAAAGAATATTTCATAATTTTTCTTCTCGTATGTCTCGATTTTTACGTGTTTCTCATCGTTAACAGTGTTAGAAGTATCGTTTGCGTTGTTGTTATTGCTGTTATTTCTATGCACCGTATTTTTATATTATCGTCGATACTTTTTTACTTGGAATGTTGCTTGTATTTACACATAAACACGTACGATCACACAGAAATGCACTTTTCCTAATCAGTATCAAAGGAGTACTCGAACGATATCGAATTTTTAATCGTTATATCTTTTTAACACGTTTCTTTCGCATGAAATCTTCCTCACTTTTCAAGAATGTCATCATCTTGTTTGATTACTCACGCTTTTTAATTATTATTATTATTATTATTATTATTATTATTATTATTATTATTATTATTATTATTATTATTATTATTTTTATTATTTTTATTTTTATTATTATTATCGATAATTAATTTAAGAGCTTGGTATCTCTTTTATCCGTGATCTATCATCACTTCGCATGAAATTCCACGGGAGGATCTATTTATACACTTATTATTTACCAAATGTAATTTTATTTCACAAACACGCATGTTTTCTTTTTCGTTTTTCAGATGAAAGTACTTCCTTCGTTTCAATGGCCAGTCTCGCACGATCCGTTCGTTATTTTTTACTTTCCTTTCTTCGGAAGCACACACGAACAACATTTATTGATTTGACTGCACTGAGCGTTTACGTTTGATTTTGCGAGAGATACAACATCGTCAATTCAAGTAACTTAGTCGTAGATACTTATATTTATATCTATATATATATATATATATATATATATATATATATATATATATATATATATCAATACATATATATCATAATGAAATTGTTACCATATTGTTGTTTTAACATTCTTAGTGATTGCGTAAGTATGCAGCATAGACATACGTTGAAATTTGCATGCCTTTTAAGAAAAAGTGACAAAGAAAACACGTAAGTACGTAATGCGTACTTAATTTGTATGAAAGTAAATAACTAAGAAAAAAAAGATGTGTAGAGAGATGGATTTCTTAATCTCGGTCCGCTTATCATTTTTTATTTCAAGAAAATGATTTCATTAGTCAGACATAATTCTTTGAAAAATGTCGAAATCTAAAATGAATTGGTCGTTTATCAACAACGAACGTAATTGCTTGGGCTTCGGGAGCATCCTTCAAAAACATTGATTGATATCGTTCTATCGAAGTAATTTTGCTACGTAAAATTTGTTATAAAATGCGTCCAGATACGTAAATAAACGTTCGAAGAAAGTTCGTAATATCGTAGATATCGCCCTTCCCTCTGCTGTTATTGACATTCGTTTGAGTAATTTTCAAACACGTAATATCCCGAAATGTATTTCGTAAAAATATCAAACCGTCGTTGACGACGAAGGACGTAGACAAAATTCGTCTGGTAACTACGATATTCCGAGAGTGAGAAATATTTTCATTTCAATCTGTACATTTCTTTCTTCTCACCGATTGTCTCTTTCTTTTTCTTTTTTCAAATCGATATTTTATTACGATCCCCTACTGTCGAAGTAATGCGTGAAATTGTAAAAAATTCATCCAGAGTATACAACTCCTACGATAAATTTGGCACACGATTTTAACAATAGTATCTTCCAATTTGCAGGATAACGTTTCAAAATAGTTCTATTTCTTTTATTACTCGTCTTTCTCTCTATTTTGTTTTAATAAGGATTATTCGCTATTAATAATTTAATATCTCTTTTTCTGTTTCTCCTTTTTACGAACGCATATCAATTTCAATATATTGCTTTTTTATTTAAACGAAGAAATCGAATTTTTCAAATATCATTTCGAACATACATCTTGAGAGTAATCTATTTTGATAGAAATACACAAACCGATTAGGATTTTCTCATTTTTCAAACACTAAAATACCATTCATAAAAAGAAAAGAGAGAGAGAGAGAGAGTGAGAGAGACGGGAGGTGACAGAAAGATAAAAGAAAACAAAACGCGTAATCGACGTCGATTTAAAGTTCGCCCTGGCAAATTCGAAACAATAGAAACTAGTTGACGTTGAGCGGGCCGGGAGAACACAGAGGGATCCAAATGAAAATTCTGATCGAACTCGCGCTCAACCAGCTGGAAGATTTTAAGCCAATTGGATTGTATTTTTAGTACCACCGAGATGGACCGTGGAACCTATCGACCAGGACGCCGTTGTAGGTCACGGCGTCTCCATTGCCTGTCAGGCTGAAGGATTCCCTATTCCGACTGTGACTTGGAAGCAATCTATCGGTAAGTCACGAGTCCTTAAAGCTGGGATCTTTCTCTTTCGTTCTCTCTCTCTCTCTCTCTCTCTCTCTCTCTCTCTCTCTCTATCTCTCTCTCTTTCAAATGTCACGAAGAACTTGAAGACTTGACTAGAAATCGGGCCAACTTCAAAGCTGAATTCCCTATGCTCATCCCCTCTTCCTCTACCTCATTTTTCATCTTTAACAATTACGTAGATGAAGAACTTTCTCGTTCTCGTTTTCAGTGCCCTTCTTTTCTTTTTTTTTTCTTTCTTTCTTTCTTTCGCAAATTTTTTCTCTTCGTGATTGTTACATACATACGTACACGTTACAAGAGAAGTAATAACGATTCATAATCTTTTAAGTCTCCCTTTTTCATCACGTTCGTATCTTCATTTTATGCACAAAAAAAGAGAAAAGAAATTCGAGTCGACGCGTTAATATTTATCCAGCCCACTTATTCTCATCTCGTCAAAATTAACTTCTTCCTACCCAAACTAAATGTTTAATCTCTCTGGATCTGTATTTTTCTTCTTTATAATTGTCAGATGAAGTAGAAAAAAAATTCGATACAATGTCTATATACATTTTTCCTTTATATATATATATATGTGTGTGTGTGTGTGTGTGTGTGTATATATATATATTTTGCTCTATATTTCAAGCCTTCCTTTCGACTCTTTATCTTATTTCATCGAGTTCGAATAGTCTAATAACTTTAGACGGCCTTTATGCCGATCGAGTTTGGTGTCTACCCGATATAAAATGGCTTTCATTAAGTTACACCAGGTGGTAGGCGAAGAAAGAAAGGTAGAGAAGAAAAAAGAGAAAAAAAGGAATGACAGAAGGGTATGGTTCACGATTTATCACGAAATTCGCTGATCGGCCATTCTCAGCAGTTTCATTCAGCTCGAAATAAGCCGTTCGGCTGACAAAGCGGTTGGATAATTAGTTTCATCAATACATTGATCGTCGACATGATATTTCATCGATAGCTGAATTGCCTTCATTTTTACTTCTTTCTCTTTCTCATGTAACGAAGAAAATTGTTCAGAAGCTATATACTCTCTTACCTCTTTTGATTTTTCAGAAATATTTTCCTTTTCTTTTTCTTTCTTTCATTTTCTCTTTCGTTTTAAATATTTTCATCGGCTTTGAACAGAAATCAAAGCATCGGGTATTACGTTCGATAAAAAAAAAAAAAAAAAAAAATAAGAGGAAAAAAGGAAAAGAATGAAAACTTCAAGTCCGTCTCATGCACTGTTTAAGAAGGATATTGAAACGTCGCTTTTCTCCTTTCCTCCTACACCTCACTCCTCCCTTTTTTGGGTTACATACACATATATATACATACACATCTATGTAGGTATAATATATACGAAGATTCGGAATAGATACTCGAGGGCAAAAGGAGAGGATGTTAAATCGCTTCGATCTGCCATGAAGGTATGCAAGCCACGCGAGTACTAGCTTCCTTCGACGAATTGCCTGATTCAAGAGAGGAATCTCTTCGTATCCATTATAAATTCGTTGCATAGATATCATGATTCCAAGCTTATTGTGCATACCAAGCTACTCCTCGTCCCTTGTAATTCTTGTACCAACTATTATATTTCCTAAACTTTTTTTCTTTTTTTCGATATTATCGATCGAGTTCGCTTATAGTAAAATAAGATTTTAATATATACATATAAATATAAATAAATAAATAAATATATATATATATTTATTTATAATTATATACTTTAAATAAAATTTAAACAATTTTAGTTATATTATTAATTAAAAAATAATAAAGTATATTTTATATATTTTAATATAAATAAGATATTATTAAAATCAATGAATCGTATTCATCGTGATCGGAACGCTGTTCAATGAAAAATCACGTTCGAATAAGCTTCACCCTGAATTTAATTCAGGATCGAAATTCAAATTTCATAATAACGGTATACCAATCGTTGCTAGTATGAAGGAAGTGTTTGTAAGTATGAGGGTGCGGGTTAAACGTGTTCTGTCGGACATTTAGGTGAAACACCAGGCGACTATAGGGAGCTAGGATATAGCGGTACGGAGGGAGCAGGGGTTGCAGGAAATGGGTCCTTGGTGATTCCACGAGTATCAAGAGATCATGCCGGTTCCTATCTATGCCAAGCGAGCAATGGCATCGGACCTGGGCTCAGCAAGCTCATTCGCCTAACAGTTCATGGTAAAATATTCACGTTGCAATTAAGTTATACCACTATTTCCTATACCTACCTCAATTAGCAAGATACGTCCGATATATTCCTGCCAGTTTGTCTTATCAATAGGAACTTTCTATCCGTCTATCCGTTTGTTTTGATTGACAATTTGATTTATTTAGAAAAATATCAGGAAAGATAATTAAATGTTAATTTTATTTTAACGAATATCATTTAAAAAGGTATGAGATATTTGTTTCTAATTTTATTGTTAATTCATTACCGACCAACTATAAAGGACGTTATGAGTAATTGGTCTGATGCTTTGACAAACAGCGGGTCCTCAGGTGACAGTAAGGACGAGGCAGGAGTCGGTGAGAAGAGGAGATAGCGTAACACTACGATGCGAGGCTGAAGGAGACGCTCCTCTTGATCTGAGCTGGCGTGTGCGTGACAGCAGGGTCGATCCTAATTACGACGTTAGGTGCGTATCGAAATTAATCATGCGCAACCCTACTGAGAGAAACGTGTAACACCCGATGCATGATAATATATCGACTGGGACATTTCGATGAAATGAGGAGGCCGAGAGCAGGGGCGGGAGGAAGTGGAGTTTATCTGTTCATCTTTTATATTTTTTTCTTTCACGAACGTACCTTACGTTAGGCCTATTAAATGGATTAAACGTATAATTTAAACATGATTTTTCCATTATCATTAATACTTATAAATTCAAGTACATCATTATTATTATTATTATTATTATTTAATTATTTATATATTTGTTGAAATTCTTATGTATTGTGGTATTGGACCGATTAGACGGGTCATTGCCAATTTTTTTATTTAAGAAAGTTCTTCGATCTTCTTTTTGTTTAGATACGGCATAGAAAAGAGCGTAGTAGCCGGTCGCGTTCTCTCAGAATTGAGAATTATGCAGGTAAGCCACATGGACCGTGGCGATTATATTTGCGTTGCCGGCAATGCCTATGGTCACGCTCGTGCTACGATCCACTTGCTTGTCCAAGAACCTCCTAACTTTCCAAGGAATTTGCACGTGGCCGAACAAGGAAGCCGTTCGATCCTGTTAGCATGGTCGTCGCCTCAAAGCGATCAAGACGCGAGTCATGCGAGTTCACCTATCACCAACTATATCGTCCAATACAAAGAGGCTCAGGGTGAGTTTCCGCACGATCGATAAAACGACGTAAAATATCGATTATCTTCATCATTATATCAAAAAGATCTGACATAATCGATTCATTATTCTTCATTCAATTCTAAATCTTTCTACGATGCTTTCGAGTACTTTCTTTCTTTCTTTCTTTCTTTCTTTCTTCGCTCTTCGAACTCGTTTGAACGTATTGTTAATACCACAATACGTACGTGTATATATACACGTATATATTCATATATATTTTCTATATGTACTATATATTTTATATACATGTGTACATACATGTATACCTTCGTGTACGTTGGTATATTAATAACTTCGATCGTACAAGAACAACGAATAACAATGGTTAGGTATTGCCCGTGTGGTTACATACGTTATTATTCCATAATAATTAATTGGAATAGTAAACGTTTTCGAAAGTCAACAGACCGGGTAATTGATACGCATGCGCACGTAACGATAATATACTCACTATTTCGGAGAGAGAGAGAGAGAGAGAGAGAGAGAGAGAGAGAGAGAGAGAGAGAGAGAGAGAGAGAGAGAAATATCGATAATTACACATTTTATCGTAGTAGGTAATGGACATACAGGATGCCTTATTTTAAATGATATGATCAAATATCTCCGATCTGATTGGTTTTATAAAGATTCATTTCAAAACACAGGTTCTTAGGTTTTCAAGGGGAAATGTAAAATTTATTGCAGCTATTTCATAAACGTCGCAGTTGTTAAAGATACTAGAAGTCATACAATATCTCTTTTTTTTTAATAGAATTCGATACTTTAAGTCTAACGAAAGTTTTTAGAGAATATCAATACAAATTCAATAAGCTCCTACCTAGAAACAGATCTAGGTACGAAAAGATACATTTAGTTTACCTTCGATATCCAGATATCATGAAATTAAAACAATAATGGTTCATTGTAATCTTATTATAATAATATGTATTGTAATACCACGGTACGTGCGACAAATCACAAATTACAAGTACCGTGCCATGCCGTAGTTCAACTACGGCATAGACATAGTAGAGTAATATTGTTTGATATTCTCAGCTTCATCATTTTATTCGTGCAGGATAAGTGACTCAGTGTGATCTCCTTCCACGTAATGTCCTTTTGTAGGAATATCAGTATTGCAATTTGATGTACGGACTAGTTCATGTATATCTCTCCGTCTTTGTCTCTCTCTCTCTCTCTCTCTCTCTCTCTCTCTTCTCTGCCCTCCCTCTCTCCCTCATAGGTCTCTTTACATAGCGAGAGATGAAAGCCTGATAAGATAGGGAAGGAAGAGGAGGTGCGGAGCGGTCGATAGATACTGCAACGGATGAGATTATAGAGCGTAATATTCTAACCTATCTAACGCCGTGAGATCGACGAGGATTTATATGCCACATGAATGCGCCCGGGAGTCGAATGAGACGGAGATTGAGACTCGATCAGGTTATTCTCTTTCTTTTGTGTCTTTGTCATTTTTTCTTTTTTATATTTTATTTTATTTTTTTGTCTTTTTTTTATTCGATGAGATATGACGAATAAGCGTAAATAGTATTTTTTCATGGTTCGTATATGTAAAAAATTTAAGATTATTTCGGTTTCAATAAAATATCTTTTTTTTTTCTTCACTTTGAACTGTGTAAATTAATGTCATTGGTCTCCTTCGATCGATCATTTTTATCGACCTCTTTTTATATACGTATATATATGTAATTAATTATTTCCATCTGCTGATAGAAATTTCGTTTAATTTTGTCCACTCTACAATACGTTTATTTATTCAGGATCAATAATAATATATATTGTTCATTAATATATGTATCTCATAACAGTCGCGTTCAATGAGAATATATACTATATATATTTAATACGAAGAAAAATGTAATTACTAAAATTGTGTGTAGTAGATCTCGATTTTATGATTTTGACGAAGCAAGAGCGAATGGATATAATACTATATGTATGGTATGTACCTACATAGGTACGTCATGATATTTTACAACGATTCTCAATTATTCGAACGAGATCCGAGCGTACAATGAAAGAAATTTTCAATTGTACTTTTCATCCACCTTTTCTCCTTTATTTTTTTATATCATTATATATATATATATATATATATATATATATATATATATATTTTACTTTACAATGTAATTTTTCGTTTCATCGTGTGAACATTATGCGTTCAACATGTGAAATTCGATCAGAAACGTGCTAAAATTCAAAACTCGTGAATTTTTTTAAAGTAAAAAGACTAAAACAAATATACTGAATTCAATATCCTTTCTGGGGTTCTCATTCAAAATCTCTGCTTACTGTGAAAATACCAGTTCCATTCATCCCAATTTTCACGGAAAAAAGATTCTCTTTAAAATGTAGATCTTTAAAATGTAATATATCCGTTAATTTCAAATAGCATCGTTTTATGTCTAATCGACTGTAACTCATCCTTTTTCCGTGTAAACTTCATTAAACTATTAGAGTTAGTACGTGAAATATGAAAAAAAAAAGATAGTGGACAAGGAAACGTCACGATTATGGCCGATGTTTACCAACAAAACTGACACGTTATTTTATTTGTTTCATTTATTATATCTTATCTGTTAAGTAAAATGCTTTTAAGATCGATATTCGATTTCGAGTTATTTCCGATTTTATAGAGGACTCGTCTGAGTTAGTTTGATTAACATTTCTCTCTCTCTCTCTCTCTCTCCTTCTCTCTTTCTCTCTCTCTCTCTCTCCCTCTCTTTCTCTTTCTTTCCCCCCCTCTCTCTCTCTCTTTCTATCTATCTTTCTTTCTCTTTTTCATTCTCTTATCCTCGTCTTCACTCTCTCAAGCGATTTAATTAGAAATTTACTTGCTTAAAGAGGAAATAAATAACTACGGTATTTACCGGTGGTGTGGGCTTTTCCCCGAAGTTAATTGATATTAAGACGACACAATTGAAAGGCGAACTCCGAGGGCGACATAAGAAGCCGGCCCGCGTAGATTCGTCTTCGGAGTCCCGGGAAATGAAGTACGTTTAATTACACTTCCATCAGCGTAGAGAGTAAAGACGCTCTTGACGACGAAGTTATCCGGATTCTGTGCTGCGTATTCAAAAGAGAGAAAGAGAGAGAGAGAGAGAGAGAGAGAGAGAGAGAGAGAGAGAGAGAGAGACAGAGACAGAGAAATACAATCGAAGCTTCTCGTTCAACGATCCGAAGTAATCCGATAAAGGTTTATCGTTATCTTTTTATAAATGACCGAAATAATGTAACTTTGCCATATTATGTATGATAATAAAAACGTAATGATAAATTCTGGATTCTATAAGCGAAGAGTCGATGAGATGAAAAAAGAAAAGAAAAGAAAAAAGAAAACAAAAGAACTAACTTTGGATTGTTTCAACGGCGATATACGTAAATTTCTAAGCGTTCTTGTTGCCTTTTGCTGGAAAGACGTGTGGCATGAACACAACACGCAGAAGCTGGTAGCAGGAGACAACACGGTCGCTCTGGTATCGCCCCTAAAACCCGCTACCACCTACCACTTTCGAGTGCTTGCGGAAAATCACCTTGGAACATCAGCGCCAAGCGACATCCTTCATGTCAGTATCAAATCAACGCACCATACATATACATACGTATATATATATATATATATATATATATATATATATATATACACATATATATACACATATTTCTTCATACATATACACCTATCAGCAATATTGTTTAAAAGAGATACATATATATATGTATATATTGTAACTATATATTACATATATATATATACACACACACATATATATATATATATATATATATATATATATATGTAAGAAGGTTATGTTTTTCCACGCGGCTGTTATCACCGACACGGCCGTCGATCGTGGTTCTACTTTTTTCATAAATATCAGATACACCGCTATCATTTCGGCATGTCCAATGCAGACAGAGAATTCCAATAGCCGATTGCTCTTCCGAAAACGCGTAGAATTTCGACAGGAAAGGTCAAGCACCCCGTACTTGTACCTTATGCAACATATTTTTCAATGAATAATAAATTGTAGAAAACGTGGTGTTAATGGCGTACAATGAAGTATGATTTTTCTATTGCGAGATAATAAATAAATATTTATTTCATTTAATTTGCTGCTGAATGAATTTTCATTTCTCATTCGCTTGAAAAATAATAAACAATGAAATAATGGATAATGAAATTTCTCGGGATAATAATATCGGTTATTGATTTTATTCAAACCCAAGTTTATAATATGTCGAATAATGTTGATTCGTTTCTCGTGGTTTTTGAAACATTTCGCTTGGGTGCAGGCACAAACGGACGGCGAGGTTCCAGGAGGGCCACCTAAGCACGTATCCGTCGAACCATTGGGACCGCAGCAACTGAAGATCACCTGGCAACCACCGGATCGATCTCTCTGGAACGGAGAGCTCCTCGGATATACCATCAGCTATACCAATCTCGGGTATCGTTATCTCCTTACCACTGCTTAGGAATAGTTTCTAGTGCACTTCGTAGTATCCACTACGTCGGTTAACGGAAGCCTTTCTCGTACACGACCATGTACTTACTTAAGTCCCAATTGATTAAACGGATTGTACAATTAACCGCAACAAGATCAATGGAGTAAATCTTATTATAGAACGATCGTTTATAGATCATAATTTAATAATTTATTATATAATACATTATTTCGATATGCTTTAATAAATGACCTTCTAAGTTCTATTATAGATTTGAATTAATAATAGATTTTCTAAATTTTCCAACTATTAAGAGAGAATATCTTTTCACATTATTTCTTTCATTTTTTTTTTGCTTAATTTGTCTTCTTTCTTTTTACATAACTTGTAAAAGTTATATAAAAAATATTGGCCCGCGAAATATATTTCAATTTCTTATTCTCTCGAATAATTTCAATTTCGTTAATACATATTTGATACTTGAAATGTGAACATAAACGATCGCTCGTAACTTTATATTAAATGAAAAGTTAAAAACAATGGAAATTGAAATTCTCTTGGGAAGTCGTGTATATTATTACTGTATCCATCTCAATCGATAAGTTATTCACTTAGCAATCGTTCAAAATCAAAGGAATTAGTCCAATGGTTAAAACAAAAGGACGTTGAAATGTACAGCTAGAAGGGTACTTGAATAGAGTTTCCTTTTGAAATGATAAATCGTTCTGTTGGATAGGTGGGTGGGTTGAGAGAAGAGGAAGGGAGGGGTGGAGAGGGGGTAGGGGAGGGTAGATGAGGTGAGTGAGAGGTACGGCTACTTTTTATCACGTATAAGAATTGACGAAGATGCTTCCTTCGAGATCTAAAGCTCGAAAACGAGCAACGTCTACAAACCCACGACGTCGTTCAGCTTTGAATGGCTAACGAGCTTTTTTATCTGCTTAATTATTGTAACTGGAAAGCCGCCAAGACGATCTCTGCTTCTGAACTTCTGAAAATGAAGGTTCTATCTCTCTGCCAGAGTGGGCACTTGGAAAGTTCTACCATTAATAAGCTTGTTCGAGTAATCATCCGTCTTGACGCGTATGGATCACTGTTTTTCGTGCCGAGAGAACTGGAAAACGGTATTTTCTCTTTCGTTACACTCGATGAAGGGAAGGAAGAAGAAGAAGGAGTGGAAGAAGAAGAAAAGAAAGAAGAAGAAGAAGTTGAAGAAAAAGAAGAAGAAGAAGGATCTGGAAACACGTTACGGCTCGTTAACAAGCAATATTCTAGGTAGAAAGGAAAGCTCGGAAAGGGAAGTGAAATTGTGGGAAGGATGAGAAAAAAGAGAAAAGGGGAAAGGCAAAAGAAAAAAGATAAAAAGAAGTGAGGAGAGATAGAACCAAGAGGAAACGGATTTAAATTCGAGAAAGAAATAGAATCAATTTTAATAATATATCGAAAGCTTCATCCGTGGTTGTTTGTTCTGAAGAGTTTTGTCATTGGTTCTTCGGGTGAAATAATTGAATCACATTGTCTTGATCGAAACTTTGAATGTACCAATGTATTGTAATATAAAGAGATCCGATAAGTTAGTAAGTGTAATATATTATGATATACTATAAATATTATCGATTGCTTTATGTTTTCATCTTGTTACTCGTAATACAATTTTTCCTATTCGATCTCAATGGTGATTAGTACAGAACGCGCGAATGTTCTTCTTAACAATGACAAAGGGTGGGAGAGGATCAGGGTAGATTTACTAACCGAAGAAAGAAAAGAAAAAAAAATAAGTAAGGAAAAATAATAGAAAAGAAAAGAAAAGAAAAGAAAAGAAAAAAAATAATATCTATGATGGCGGATGTGAAAAGGAAGCGAAAAGAGGTGGGATTGTTATTTCTCGTTCCAGTTTGTTGTAAGATAGCTCGAAGCGTTCTGAAAATCTGCGTCTTGCGCCTCGTTTTATCTTTCCAGACCGATAGACAACGTTTCCAATGCCATTTTATTCCAGGGTAGATGATCAATCGGTGAATACAACGCGTGTGGGTATCACAGGAAACGGTGACGGTTCCTACGATTACAGGCTAACCGGTTTACGAAAATACACTCAGTATAGTATAGTGGTGAAGGCGTTCAATAGCAAAGGAGATGGCCCTGGTTCCGATTTAGTCATGGCGCAAACCTTTGAAGATGGTAAGTAAACGTACTATTTTATATACCTTTCGTACTTTATAGTTATATTCCTATTTCTTATATTTATCCATAATCATTTTTGTTCTTCGTTTATCGATAACCAACCGTTCTTTTTTCGTTTTTCTTTTTCATCCAAAGTATTTTAAAATGATGTTTAAAATGTACAAACTTATTCTTCGTCATAAAAGAAAAATTGAAAGATGCATTCAATACGCAGGATTATTACGTAGAATTCATAAATCTGAAAAACATAAAGCTTCACGGGAAAAGAATCTCTCATAAAAAATCGTATTACTGAAGAGATAAAGAAAAAGGGAGAGAAAGAGAGATAGAGAGATAGAGAGAAAGAGAGATAGATAGATAGATAGAGAGAGAGAGAGAGAGAGAGAGAGAGAGAGAGAGAGAGAGACTATTAATAAAAAAATACCAACATATTAGATATAGAATAAACCTGGACACAAGCAAATCTTTTTTTCTTGTTCTCTTTTTGTTTTTTTATTTTTTCCCTTCGTAGGAATGATTTTTCGTATCTTGTTTGGATATGCTTTCATTGAATTGAAAAATAAAGCTCGTGTCGGTTGGCAATTTTCGATATATTTCTCTTTTATACTCGTTCGTCGACACTTTTCAAATGGAATTTATTGTTATCGGTATATCGCATTATTCTACGTATTGTATTATTAATCATGAAAACTACGATATACATATATGATTTTTATTACATAATCGAATTACATTAAGACTGGTCACGTCGAGTGTTAAAATCATTTCAAAATTCATTGTTTTAACAATCAGAGATCGATTTTCAATCTTGTCAATAGAAAAAGAAGAAAAGAGTAGAAGAAATTGCAGCGGCAATAGCAGCAATAGTAATAGCATCCGAAAGATCTCATGTTCGCTCGTAAATCCCAGGCGTCTGTAAACAAGCATCTAACGATCAAATGAACCTTACCGACCGCGAGAGAATCTTCAGGTAAAATGTCGTTTGGATCAGGCATTACGGAAAGCGTTTTGTTCGGCCCCGTTTATGTGTACACATTACCCTTCGTTCTATATCGATATCTTCTCGACGATGAAAATCATTCCGGAAACATGTAAAGATGTTGTGAAGAAGACAACATTCAACCACAAACGACAGTTACATAGTCATTAAGTATCCTAGTTGTCGTGATATTTTTTTTCTTCTTTCTTTTTTCTTTCTTTATAGATATACAAAAATCGGCAGACAGTTTTATTACGTATCTACAGATATTATATTCCATTAACGCACGTACACAAACATTCATTCCCCGTAAATCTCTTTTCAATTTGATTTCGATAAAGCTTTAGCTCGAACCAACTTGAAAAACATCAAAAGAAATTCCTACTTTATTCGAAGAAATCGAATCTATTTTTCCGATAATACCGCTCCCAAAAATAACATGATACTCTATTCGAACGATAAACTTGCCTAAAAAGGAATCAACGATAACGTGCACGCGCGCATTGTAGAGAGAAAGAGAGACAGACAAACGGACAAACAGAGAGAGAGGAAAAAAACATAAAACAACATCACGCACGTAGTAAGTAAGTAACTAAATACACAACCCAAAGAGAAAGAGAAAGAATAACTCTGTTTTGCAAATGGATCTGCTTAATTCCAACAGTTTATCTTCCTCCACAGGCGAAATATTGTTCTAACGGAATGGATAATTATATGCGCGGTTTCCACGTGTCCCGGAATAAAAACTTTGAATTCGTAGAAAACTTGTCGGGCATTTCAAGTAGACACTAACTTCCTACACGACCCCTTGGAGCCTTACTCCCTCTACTTTTATATCTTTTCTCGTTTTCTCATTTTCCCTCTCTCTCTCTCTCTCTCCCTCTCCTTCTCTCTCTCTCTCTCTCTCTCTCTCTCTCTCTCTCTCTCTCTCTCTCTCTCTCTCTCTCTTCTCTTCTTTTCTATCTTCACACACTTCTTACTTTCATCATTCCTTCTCGTAAATTTTAAATTACCATCGACTGTTCGAATTTTCGAAACAATTTCCCTTCTGATTTGATTATATTAATAATTATTCGCGTACCGTTCGTAAAAGTTTTTAAACGAACTACCCCTCACTCCCCGAACCTCTCCTCCTGCCCCTTCTTCTCCCACTTCTCCTCCAACCCTTCCTTCTCCACCTACTTGTTCTCTATTGGGAAGTGAAAGTACAGTAAAGGTAGAGATGGGATTCCATTAAAGTTGTAACTACCGGCGACGTTACCGACTACCACGATACGCCCGCGAGCGTTTACGTTCTTAGACGTTGCACAGTAGAAAGCTTGTTCGCGTAGATTTAACTCTCTCCCCACCTCTCTCTCTCTCTCTCTCTCTCTCTCTCTCTCTCTCCTGTCTTTCTTTTTCTCTCTCCCGATTTCCAACTCACTCCTTTCCTTTAGACTATGTATACACCTAGATTCAAGAGCGTTTGTTAAAAGGATCCTAATTGGAAGTGATTTTGCTTGTTAAAGTTACCGTACGATATTGTTTTCGCTCTCTGACCGGTCGTTCGCAGTTGACTTTGACTCTTGAATCGAATAAGGTTTTAATCAATTGGACTATACCTTCTTACCGACTAGACTTTCTTAGAATATCGTAGTAGTAAAGTAGTAGAAGAGATGTGGATTGACAATATCTTCTGTTTTCTTTTTCTGTTTTTTTCTTTCTTTTTTTTTTTTTTTAATAAAGCTTTTGTAAATTTTGTCAGAAATTATTTCGCTTAGAATTCAATTTAGATCGATTTATCTTTCGACCTGTACAACTGTGCGCATATGTCCATATAAAAGCATTAGCAAGGAATAAGTTAAACTCACGTAAAAGTAGGAGGAGAAGGAGGAAGAGGAGGAGGAGGTAGAGGATCATAGAGGTACATAGCAAAATTTACGATATACGATTTGACACAGTTCCAAGCGCGCCACCGCAGAACGTGGCCTGCACCGCTTTGACCGGGCAGAACATCCAGGTGACCTGGAAACCACCACCTTCCGACAAAGTTCACGGGGTCGTGCAAGGATACAAGCTCCTGTATGAAGCAGCCAGTGGCGTCGCCTCCGAATCACAGACCGGTCGAGAAACGAAAATCAGTCATGCACTTAGCACGGTATTGCATGGTCTAAGTCCTTACACGAACTATACCGTTCAAGTTTTGGCATATACCAAAGCTGGGGAAGGTGTCAGCAGCAGTCCTGTCTCTTGCACTACCGAGGAAACTGGTAAATCATTTGAAACAACTTTGTACAATTAAAAATCATTCATCGAAGTATTTATTTTTTTATTTTCATTCGAGGTCGGTATATTCACTTTCTTTTTTCTTAATTCTGTTTTTTTTTTTTTTATTATTATTATTCTTTATTAAATTCTTTTCAAACACTTATTAATCGAATCAGCCTGTTCATTCGGAAATTATTTGTTGTGTGACCTATTAACTATTCCAAGTGTGTAATCTGAAATTGACTGCGATAGAGTTTGCATAGAAACTACTCTTGAAACTAGTTACTTTATCTATTCCTATGTGCATATAGTATCTGTATATGTAACTTAGGAGAATGAGATTCAAGTCATATTATATTGTTTCTCTACTTACGAATTATAATTATATACGGTTACTAAGATCGTATTCCATTTATTTTTATCGCGTTGTACACGGAAGTGCTTAGTAAAATGATTTCAACGAGTCAATGATGTGTCCATATGTAGCTCCGGATGCACCAGAACGTGTTAAGGCTGTAGCCAGTGGCGAGGATTCAGTAGTGATATCTTGGCTACCACCTCGTCGACCGAACGGAGTTCTCACCAAATACACCGTTTTTATTCGAGTTTTGGACCAGGGCCAGGAAGTGAAGATCAGTAAGAATCCGTTGCCTGCACAAAATTTGCATCATGAGGTGACCGGTCTAAAGTTACGCGAGTCCTATGAAGCTTGGGTCGCGGCCTCGACTAAAATAGGCCAGGGTACTGGCACTCTGGCCATCAAACTTCAACCAAGCACTACTGGTAAGCCAGCCTCAGGCATTTCTCGAGAACTTTCTTTGCGAAATACATCACTTACCTTAGAAAGAGAAAGAGAGAGAAGAGAGAGAGAGAGAGAGAGAGAGAGAGAGAGAGAGAATGTGTTTAGAAGCCTTTATTTACTCGAAGCTGACAAGACCGAGAACAATCAACTTCCTTCGTTTTTTTGTCTTTTTTTTTTTTATTAACGAGTAACAAACTTTAAGTAACTATAAGGAAATCTGTTCGGTGTAAACATCTCGATTCTGTCAATTTAAACTGTCTATTTTATTAAGTTAATGTTAACATTGACTTAAAGATGGTTCTCATGTTTTACTGTTTTTTTTCCTTTCGAAAAAAATTTATTCAACGAACATGATCAAATTTCTATATTATTTCGATACTGCTTTAAAACGATCAAGATCAGACACGAAACAAAAAATTTGAACAAGATTTTTATTGTTTTTTTTTTTTTATTAGTAAGACAAAAGACCATTTATCGAACAATCGTTCTTTTTTACATACCCTACCGTTCCTACATCCTCCGAAATATACTTCATAACTCATGTTCTCGCGATATTGACAATGACTAAGCATTTTTAGGTAGAAGTTATTCAGAACATGGATGTTGCTTACTCTCAAACTTATGATCCATTAACGTTCTTTTCAAACATTACATTTACTCGTGTAAATGACATTTCGGTGTTCATATTACGGCCCCGAATCAATCAATTAGATAATATTGTTCGATATATTATATTGGAAAGAGATATTTAAAATTCGCATGTTTGTCAATTGATATTGATGGATGTAAAATAAATGGAGAAATAATAATCAAGAACAAAATAATTAATTTTTTTCCTTATCATTATCAGTTCCAGCCGCAATAATATCTTTCGGTGTTCCTATCGTGGTACCATGGAGAGTCGACGTTAATATGGCGTGCCTTTCGGTTGGAAATCCACGACCTACAGTCGAGTGGAGACGAGTTGATGTGAAGTTGCATCAGAAGTAAGTAGAGGCATACTTTTCGAGTCACTCTACGAGCGATGAGCAAAGTTCTTGGCTCTAATGTAATCCTTTAATCTTGTTAGCGGTTACCCCAAACTTCCGGCATTATTTTAACGGCCATTTCGCTATAGAAAATAACTTTGCACGTTACTTCGAAAGCCGTTAATGAAGCTGATAGACGGATAAAGAGATAAATAGATAGATAGATAGATAGATAGATAGATAGATAGATAGATAGAGAGAGAGAGAGAGAGAGAGAGAGAGAGAGAGAGAGAGAGAGAGAGAGAGAGAAATTGAATCGAATCATCGTCTTATTAAGACAAACGTAAAGTTAAATTTGCTTGTTATATTTTTATTATTTCAGCTATGATTTAGGTCCGGATAATACTCTTACTCTGAGGAGCGTTCAAAGGAGTCACGAGGGCAATTACTCCTGCCACGTGAAGAACTCTCTTGGATCTGACGAGATCACTTACACGTTGCAAGTCCAAGGTACGTAAGATCTTCTTTTTGAGAAGTCAGTGTAAGCGGATTTGTTATTTTATTATATTGATTTCTTTTTTACCTTTCTCTTCTTTTCTTTTTTCCCTCGTTTTCGAGAAAACCGTTCAACTTTGAAAGACAAGATATTTAAAAGGAAACAAAAAAAGAAATAGAAAGAAAATCGATTCCTCTTAAGCCGACGTTGAAAATCCGTGCGTAATCGATGGTAAGAAGAAGAGTGGAAACTCGTTAAAACTTAAAGTTTCAGATAGTCTTCTTGTGCCAATACCGAGATGCATATACATAGCCTTTGATGGTAATCTTAGTGTACATAAGAAACACTCGAAGGATTTTAAAGCTGAACCATAGCACTGAGGATAGATCGTTATAAGTTTACGCCTCTTCCTTTTTTCCACGTAGCAACTTTACACTTATATACTTAATACAAATGTAATAGAACCAATGCGTTTTTGAAAGACGAGTAGTATATTCTCTTGTCTAAAGTAAGGCATTCTAATGCGACGCGACGAAGTCTCGTCCGATTCGTGTTCGCACAAGGATGGATTGAAGATTGTTGTATAGTACTAGTCGAGTTGAGTCGAGTCGAGTCGAGTCGGCGTTGCTTTCCGCCCTTGTTTCGTCGTCGAACGTCGGACAAGTTCTAATTGGTAAACTTTATGCATAGTTCCGCCGACTCCGCCAACGCTTCTGGCAACCGGCACAACGACCGACGCCGTTCAGTTACAATGGAAACAGGGAGACAACGGTGGTGCACCCATTAAAGGATTTCTCTTGGCTTATCGTCGTGAGTTCGCCGAGTGGGAGGAAGTGGTTCTCGACCGCAGAGCCAGTACCCATCTTCTCGAAGGGTTGCAATGTGGTACCAGGTATCAGTTCACTCTCGCCGCCTTCAATAAAATAGGCAGCGGTAGTGCTAGCAAAATCGAAACTGCTAAGACAAATGGCTCGAAACCCATACCACCTTCCAAACATCATCTTGTCAAGGCCAATCAGACCTTTATCAATTTAGAATTAGCATCCTGGCAGGATGGAGGTTGCCCACTTCTTTATTTTGTTGTGGAATATAGAAGGCCACCTGGAGATTGGTTGTTAGGTGAGTTACAACGTTATATCCATTTCGATATGTTCTCTTCGAAAAGAGCTTTTCAGGAACTCGTCCATGTACCTTTCAGTGTCCAATAATGTTCCACCCCAGTTGAGATATACCGTACCCGATCTAGAGAGCGGAACGAACTACGAGCTTCGTGTGACAGCTTACAACAATGCCGGATCCACCCAGGCCGAGTACTTGTTCACCACGCTGTCACAGAGTGGCAACATCCGGCTGCACGAGGACCAACCCCAGGAAGCTGAAAATACGCCCCTATATCTTGACGCTCACGTATTGGCACCGAGCGTCATTTCGGTTCTCGCTGTAATCCTAGCTGTTGGTGGTGTTTGTTTCTGTTTAAAAACTCGTAAGTATCGTCGAATTATTATTCTAATTTCTATAATAATCCGAGTTCTTTGATTCTAAGTTGAAAAAAAATCTTTTTTCTTTTCTATTTTATTTTATTTTTTGTTTTGTTTTGTTCTTTCTTCAATACACATACTATCGAATTTGTAAATTTTGTCGTTGATATATTCTCTTGTTCTCTTTGTTCTTCCTTTTCTTCGTCGTTTTTAATAACGCCCGTTTCGATAGAGAAAATCGATTTGCGAACGAGTCAATGAGAAGTGCTATCGAAGTTCATAAATCGACGTGTCGACAGTTTGCCTGTATACGTACACGACCATCCCATCAGAAATTTGCATTAAGCCAGAGGGAGCTCGGTAGTACTCTGCTTCTCCTCCTCCTCCCTACCGTTATCCGCTATCCAAGCCACTTGTCGCACAGACAAGAGTAACCAAATATCGAAGAGTCGTACTCCAATTACGAGAGAAAGAGAGAGAGAGAGAGAGAGAGAGAGAGAGAGAGAGAGAGAGAGAGAGAGAGAGAGCATAAAGTACCGAGCTTTTAAGAGTTTCTATCTCTCGGCGTCGTTGGGATTTCACTTGAATGGGTGGAAGTCAAGGAACGACCAAAGAATTTCTGTAAAATTCATTTGACTTTCTCGTCTCATCGGTTTTTACTTTAACCAGACGAAGTAACATCGTCAATTCAACTTCGCAAATCTGAAGAAAATTTCTTTTTTCTACAATTTTTCTAACTATTATGAAAAGTGAAATTAATACGTATATAATATTTTTACGTCATTATATGATTCATTTTACATTGATATATTTTCAAACTTTTTCATGAAATTCTAATTCACTCTAAATTTATATATATTATATATCATCTTTTCTCTGATGGTTTCTAGGGACCACGATAGGTACCTAATTATACATTACTTCGGTCGAGTTAAATAATGCAGTAGATTCGGCCGTAACTTTGCATCGTAAACTTTCCAACGTCACTGCCTGTAATAGTTTCATGAGGGCTTTAAAAGCGTGGATGGCATTTGAAATTAGAAAACACGATAGCGATATCCGTTTACGAGAATTTCTCTCTCTCTCTCCCTCTCTCTCTCTCTCTCTCTATCTCTGTGTCGTAAATTATATTTTTATATGTCGAAACATATTAAATCGACGATCATACTTTATAATTTCAGATCCAGAACGATCAGGGGTCGTGAACGATCCTAATTCACAAACGCAGGTGGCTCTGGACAATAAACAAAATACCGAACAAAGAGAACAATATTATGCGACTGTGAGAAAACCCGGACAACAGTCACCACCCTGCCGTGAGGTGAGCGCCCTGAAACGAATACCAGAATATCCCGAAGACATTTATCCGTACGCGACCTTCAATGTGCCCGAGCAGGAAAATCCAACGCGACAGGCATTCTTCTATGAACGCAGCGAGACGATGCTTCAGGGCGCTCAAGTGAGTAAAAAATAGTTAATATTAATTTATATTAACAGTTGATGTTAACGACTTATTATTATTATTATTCATTTCTTTCTTTCTCGTTCTTTTTTGTTCTTCTTTTTTTCTTTTTTCTTGTTTTTTTGATTGTTGCAG
Source organism: Dolichovespula sylvestris (assembly GCA_918808275.2). NCBI lineage: Eukaryota > Metazoa > Arthropoda > Insecta > Hymenoptera > Vespidae > Dolichovespula > Dolichovespula sylvestris. Next base: position 1,326,708 of record OU964968.1, read on the forward strand.
AACAAAAGATTTCAATGCGACGTGGATCAATACACAAAAGTACGTGGTAGGGCACGTCGCAAATCAAAATCATTCAAGTCGGAATCCGAAGAATACGACACGTTAGGTTCAGACAGCGACACCGAAGTTGGTACCAGTAGCCGAACCGAATCATCCAATCATCTAGACGATTCCGGGCCAACTTCATTAATGGCCAGATCACCAGGACCAAACTCCGTCGGTCAGAGGGAACAACGACTAGCTTTGGTCCCGGTTCATCATAGTAAGTTAGTATTCGGTTTTCTGTGTCGAAGCCACCCACAGCTTTATATATTCAACCGCTACTAACCACTCACCTTTACCGCATCAACGTGTCGCGTGCACATTCCAGATGTGCTGTACATTTCGAGTACATCAACGGAGCCGTCACCAATTTCTGAGAGGAAGACTTTTCCCAGGCTCGAGAAACAAAGGTCAGATAGCAGCTTCTTGATCGCTTTTTTTTCTTTTATTTTTTCAGATTCATACCTACTTAGATATTTTCTTTGTCCGATTTGTCTTCGATCGGTATTGCAATATAAAATTGTTAAAAAAATAAATATTGTTACCAATTAGAAGCCGAGGAGCAACACCGGACATCTCAATCGATGGACGTGTATCAGGGATGCTGCGAGCCGTGAAACTCTCGGAATCAGGAATGCATCCTTACTCGAGAGGCACGTCACCGAGTCACCCGAATCGTCAGGGTTCCTGCGACCGATTAGGGAAGGAACAGAATTCAAGGAAATCGGTGGAATCTCTTTGTCTTCTCGAGGAACCAGGTTCCTCGAGAATGAGCAGGAGAGACGAGGATTGGGGCAGCGAGCTGTCCACATTGGAATTGAAACCACCAACGGGCTTCACGGATGCTCATGAAACCAGCGAAGCTGAGTGTGACATAGACATGAAGCTAAGGCTTCACAGGAAAAGAAACGCTCTCGCTTCTAACAGCTCACTGTCTAAATCGCCAAAGGACTTTACTATTACCGTCTAAGTGTTAATCAAATATCAAACTACAATCGAAAAGAGAGAGAGAGAGAGAGAGAGAGAGAGAGAGAGAGAGAGAGAGAGAGAGAGAGAGAGAGAGAGAGAGAGAGAGAGAAAGAAAGAAATCCGAAAAAAAGGGTTTAAAAGGGGATTACAGAAATTTCGAAAGATAAGAAAAGCAGGAAAAAATTAAAAAAAAAAGATTAAAAGAAAAAACGAAAAAAAAATAAAAAAGCATTAATAATTAATAAAGAAACATGCAAATAAACGAAAACGAAAATCGAGCATAATTGAGTGTTATTTCAAAATGGTATTTCATCGTTTCGAAATACTTTCGTCGATTAATATGTTCCGCCAAAGCCGCTTCGCTAACGAAGAATTTCAGATTGATTGTCTTTACGAACGACTGCTACGTCGATGATCCCATTTACAATAAAGACGTATTTTTGTAGAAAAATGCGATCGAGTGCTATGCTTTTTTACTCTTTTTTCTAACTACCTCTTCCTCTCCTTCTTCCTACATTATATGTATACGTATTTAGAATTTTTAAGATAAAAAAAAGAAATAACAAATGCAAATTCAATTTTTATCGCAATATACGCAAATGAAAATCTTTTTTTTGCGATCTAATTGCAATTCAATAATTTTTTTCGACTATGAGGAATGATAGCCAAATATAAACAGCAACGCGCATGCCATTTAATAGTTGCGGTTATAAATGAAACGTCAATCAACTTAATTGCGAAGCTTATCAACAACGCGTCAATCAAACTACCACGAGACAGAAATTCAATTTTCGAACGAGTCTCCGAGAAGAGGAGACAACGAGAGACAGAGAGAAAGAGAGAGAGAGAGAGAGAAAGAGAGAGAGAGAGAGAGAGAGAGAGAGAGAGAGAGAGTGAGTGAGAGAGAAAGAGAGAGAGAGAGAGAGAGAGAGAGAGAGAGAGAGAGAGAGGAAACTATAGTCGTCTCGTATCGACGGTTGATAAATAAGATTCGTATTAAGTAGCTCGTCGTTGTCGTCGTCATCGACGAAACTATTCCAAGTTGAAAGAGAGAGAGATAGAGAGAGAGAGAGAGAGAGAGAGAGAGAGAGAGAGAGAGAGAGAAAACGCGATAATTAAAAATTTTAATAAAAAATGTAGTAATCGTTCTGTGATTCCTATTACATTTATTTCTTCATCCGTCATTTCTTAAATCACAATGAGTGCAAATACACATTACAAATTTTGTGCTTTTCGTTACATATTGCATTAGGCGTACGATTAAACGTGATTTTCTCGAGTTATTGACAAACCTTTGTTATTATAAAATAATTACGCACGCGAATGATGATATAGCCTTCTAACAGACTTCGCTCCTATACAAATTATCTTTTCCTTCGGTGTTTATAAATTGTGCATTCGTAATTTTTCAGGACAATCTGAGAGGAGTAACACTGTATTTATTGATTTTCTTTTTCTCTGGATTAATTTTTATAAATATTTCATTCGATACGAAGGTACGTAAGTACGTAAGTAAGATTACGATGTAAATTTAATTTATGTACATACACTATAAAGATACTTATAGAATAGTATCTCAGAGGAGAATCGTTGAGGTCGTTCTCTTTCGATAACCTAAAGTTGCACAAAACAATAATATTAACGAAGCTGAAAAAAAATGACAATTGGTTTGAAAGTTTTTAATATAAAGATAAGCATTATTTTCTTTTTCACTAATTGACATTAATTCACTTACCTGTTGAAATCTTGTATCAAGATGAAAATTGTCATTAATTTTCAAGAAAAGCTTTTTTTTTCTTTATCTTTGTTTTGTTTTTCTAGAAAGTCAGAGAACTCGGGTTCAATCGAGTTCTAAATTTAGATTATTTATAATAAATTAACGAAAGAGAGAGAAAATCGAAGGGAAGATTAAAAAAAAAAAGAAAGGAAGAGATTTCTAAAATATAAAAAAAAATAGTAAAATTACATTTTTCCATCAATCGATCAGCTTGATGTAAAAGTAAATAATAATTCACGTTTTAAATTCTCGTGCAACGCGTGTTTGTAATTCAGATCATTCGACAACGTTCGATTCGAGACGACATACAATCTTTATTTTTTCGATTCTCGTAGACAGTATTAGTAATCGTTTTGTACAAATAGAAGTGTGGCACGATAGTGTGCTTTTATGCGATATCGTAATTCAGCTTTCTCCCTTTCATTTTTCATATTTCTTGGTTTTCTTTTGCTTTTTGATCATTTTTTATTCTTTCGTTTCTATTTTTGTTTTTTTTTTTGCTTTTTTTTTTAACATGAGAAATAAAATCCCAATAGCATTTATACATACATACATATATATATATATATATATATATATATTTTATATTTATATATATATATATATATATATATATATATATATATATATTTATGTATATGTATATATACAAAGTGTCTTTAAAATAACTTCATCAAACTTCAGCAACACATAACATCGACGTCAGGCATATAAATAAGTTAAGAAATACTATGCGAAAAGTAAATCGTCGAGAGGACTATGTAAATCGTTATACAGTTTATTATTTATTGATCAATTTATTGATTTAGTATTAACTTAAATGAAAAAACGTATCCAAAGATTGACTACGAAATTTTCATAGTAACACCTTGTATATATGCACGGAAATATATATTCTTCTGTTATAGTTTACGCTGAAACCGAGCAATAAGCATCCTTCGTCTATCTTAGCGAAAAATCTCTTTTTGTTTCTTTTCTTATTCTTTTACTCCTGTAAATTTCTTTCCTTTAGCTTTAGAAAGGCAGTGAGAAACAACGGTACATAAGTACGTAGAAAGAAGGAATTTGAGATTGTAATTCTTGAGAACCACAATCTTTGATCGTCTTATAAATATATATATATATATATATATATATATATATATATATATATATATATATATCATGTATTATGTGTACATCGACAGAAATGGCGGCTCATTGTGTCACATGTTATTGACGTGTTCGATAAGAAAAAATCATTGACATTGTCGAAAGATCCAAAACAGAAAGAGAGAGAGAGAGAGAGAGAGAGAGAGAGAGAGAGAGAGAGAGAGAGAATGAGAAACAGAAGTAGGTTCATTTCGTAAGATCATCGATCCATGTCGAAACTCTTCGCTGTTTCCGAAGGACGAAAGTTTTCTTCTGTTCAGATTATCGATAAGGTTTTTTTAGTACCTGAAAACATCATTTTGGATACGCGTGATGCTTAAATTGATCGATTATCATCATGTAGGCCTGCATAAAGAAATTGCTTATTTTTCAATGCGTATTTTTTCTACGTAAGCAATCTTAGTTACTGTAAATAAAAGGCAGAGTAAAACCAAAAGAAAATAAAAAAAAAAACAATGAAATATAAAGATCGTATGAAGGAATGAGAATGTATCGAATAGTGTAAAGATTTACCGTAAAAATTGAAAAATAATCTGTCAGAAGAAAAGCTGAGATAGATAAAAAAACAAACTAAAAAAGAAAAGAGAAAAATAAATATAGAGAATGTGAATATCGGGATAGACAATAAAACGTTTGAGATAATTACAAAAAGATTTATATGAATTAATTACGCATTGCTACTTAACGGAATAGTCACAGCACGTGCATGTGCAAATTCTAAAAGGGTTTTCGATCTGGTGTGAGGGGTTTTAACAAAAATTTTCTTTATGGTTATATATATATATATATATATATATATATATATATATATATATATATATAATAACGATAATACGTACGAGGACAATCCTACAATTCCTACGCGTAGAAAATAACGGTTCTCCTTTTCCGAGCAAACAGTCGTAAAACGCAGTCTCGTTTTAGGGATCAATAGGATGCGTTTATTTGAACGTGTATGTCTGTGTATGTATGTCCTGTGTGCTATGATATTTATATTCCTTCTTCTTACCTTTCTTTCGGCACGACGAATTACAAAAGACGATAATAAAAGGAGTGCAAAAAAAAGATTAAAACAAAAAGAAAAGAAAGAGAAGAAGGAAGATTGATGAAGAAGAAATTGTTTAAGAAAGAAGAATCGTGATTATGTCAGAAATGTGAGTCAATGAGAAAGTGAGTAAACAATGAAGAAATAAGAACTGAACGATTAAAAAAAAAAAGAGAGAGATAAAAATGAAAAGAAAAGATAATTGGAAAGAACGTGTGCGCGTCGCCTTACGAATATTACGTTGACTAGAGTCTAATTTATCTGCCTATATATACACCTAATTTTTTGTTTTTTATCTTCGAATTATACGCGAGTGATCGTGACTTTTGATTTAATTACGATCATTTTCATTTGTATATATCGTCATATTTAGGCGCCTATCTCTCTTTTCTTTTCTTCTTTTTTCTTCCTCCCCGTTATCCATATAGGTACATATACAATAATTATGTAATATCGTAAAATACAGTACAGTGTTCTCCGCTCTTCGTCCGACGAGATAGCGCATCGCATGACAAATTATTTTTTATAGGACACATTAGGAATTAGAAGAAAAATTAAAAATCATGAAAAAGATGCCTTTCCAAATGTTTTTTTTTTTTTTTCTTTTATATGCTATAGAAAGACCTCGCGAAGCAATGGCGGAGCGATATCTCGTCCAATACAATCTTTCAAACGATCTTAGAACATAATCCTTCGTCATTCCCCGACAGCCGTTCATATATTATAAATATCTGTATATAATATATTTATCTGAAATCTTAATCGCGACGCACGTGTGTTGCTTATGCGATGTATTTATAATGTATTTTTCTTTTAATTTTTTCTTTTTTTCATTTTTATCCTTTTTTGTTACTAGAGTAATTGCGTGTCATCAGTGTATATTCTCCACCGTGTGTGTATGCTTCTCTGAAAATGTCTTCTCTGTCTCCTTTTTTCGTTTTTTTTTCCATTCCTCTTTTTACGTATATAATAATATAATATAATATAATATAATATAATATAATATAATATAATATAATATAATATAATTATAATATATAATATAATATAATCATATAATATAATATCATTCCTGTTCTTCCTCTTAAACAACGTATAACTCCGATAAACATTGTCTTTACACATATCATCTATTTTGGACATCGCAACGAAAAATCGATTCGACTATTCTCAAAGTACTCGTGCGAAACGCGTACGAAACTTTTAAATATAGCCGCATCGATATCGACAATTATTTAATTATGGCTAATTACACTGCGACAGGTATACATGTATGATACAAATGTGTTTCTCTTCTTCGTTTTCTTCTTCTTCCTTCTTCCTCTTCTTCTACTATTTCCTTTTCTTCTTCTTCTTTTTTCTTTTTCATAGTTTCATAAATTTTACTTTTCGATCGATCAGTATAAAAGATCGATTATTATTTAAAGAATGTTATTTATATCGAAAGAAGAAGATAAGAAAAGAAAGAAGTGTTCCTCCATTTTTATTTTTACTTGCACGAAGTTCGAAGGTTTCACTTGATCGATACTCAATCTCACGATACAATAAATAACTTTCGATACCAGTGACTCGATTCAAATCGTGCCCCACGCTCTTAAATCGTACAACATTACAATTATAATTACAAGTTACGCACAGCCGCTTGAAGAAACGAGAGGGAATCTTAAACCGTTCCTGCCGAGATCGAGATCACTGTAAAGACCTTCGAGACGACGTCAGACGTTCTCTTTTTCTTTCTTTCTTTTTTTTTCTTTTTTTCTCCTTTTCTTTTCTTTCGTTTCCTTTTCCTTATACCATTTATTTTTCTATTTCCACTGACCGATTTTATCATTATTACGTCATCGTGTGTGATGATAATTACTCGATTCTTTTCAAACGATTCGGTAAACGAACGAAGGATCGTTTCATTCTTGCTCAATCACAACTTTGTGAATCAAAATAATTAATCTGAAAAATCTTTCATAAATTTTTTCCCTCGATCTATTATATTCAATCAATATGATAAAGATAATGATCATTCTTTTCGTCCTTCGTTCATCTTTCACGATCGGTAAAATGAAACACAAAAACGAATCGTGTGTCATATTTACTTAATCCAATCAGTTGAACTTAATAAGATAAAATTCGATTAGTCAATGCATTTCAGAAAAAACAACTCTGCACGTGCCTATAAGTAATTCCTTAAGTTTTTGAAATATGATAAAAATTATATAAATATTTATAATGCGTAAGATGAAGAATATTTATAGAATATTTTGTGTTTTTATCTTTACTTGTACGGTTCAATACACTTATTATGTGACACACGATTCATCTTTTATACGATGTGGTCATTGAACACACATACGCACGCTACACACATAAGCACAGACACATACTTATAGACTCTCACCCCTCTCTCTCTCTCTCTCTCTCTCTCTCTCTCTCTCTCTCTCATACACACACTCTATCTCTCTCTTTCTCTTATTACATTCACACTCTTGTTCTACCCTTGACGTTATATACTGTACACATTTCCATCTGCTCTCTCCCTTTCTTTCAATCGTTGCTTACATTAATGTCTCTAAAAGTTATTTAATAAGAAACAAGTACTTCAGTCTTCGTGTGTGTATACACCGCGCGCGCGCGAACGTATTGACAAACAGAAATGGCAACGAGGCACCGGCAATATGGCCACTGGAAGAGAATGCCAAAGCGTGTTGAGAACAACATGTTTTTGAACGTTCGACGCACCGTTTTCTCGCACTTCCTATGAATTATCATCCTTTATTTTTTATTTTGTTTTCTTTCGTTATGTTTTGTTTCTATTAACGTATTTTTTTGTTTTACTTTACTTAAGTGTCGTTCTTTTCTTTTTTTGTTTTTTTTTTCTTTATTTAATATTTTTTCGAAACGTCCGATTAGCTTATCTGAGTAAAAAAATCACGCGTTTATCCCGAGTTTGAATTCCGCGCGTCACGTACGACGACGACGAGATGTTGAAGGCACGTACGATTGCGTCCAAAAAAAGAGTTTTTTTTCTTTTCCTTCTCTTTTATTTTCTTGCTTCTTTCTCATTGATGGACCAAATGCTCTTCTGTTAATTTGTCAGCCTAATTTTCTTTTCTTATTTCTCCCATTACCCCCACCTCGTTCATTTTAATCGCAACATCAAGAGCATTTTTTTATTTTTTATTTTCTGCTTTTTGTTTTTTCTTTTTTTATGTTTTTTCTCATTTGCGTTTAATTTATCATTCATTCCGTACGAAGATATATTTACTTATGTATAATCTACTTTTTGGACGCAATTGCTTCCGATCAGTTATCGTATAAACGCGTCGCGACGAACACCAATTGCAAGAATCAAAATAATTATTCATAAGAAAAAGTTTTTGCATAGCAAAGATTAGATTAGAAGGAAAGGTGCACGAAAAGAGAGTGGTCGCGGTCTTCTATCTTGGCCGATTTATACTTAGAATTTACTGACTCACATTGTGCTCATCGTATTTACGTATGACTTGTTTTATAATAATAATAATAATAATAATAATAATAATAATAATAATAATAAGAATAATAATAATAATAATAATAATAATAACAATAATAATAATAATAATAATAATAATATTAATATTAGCATTAATTAATAAGAAAAAGAAGAAGAATAAAAATAATAATAATAATAGTAAGAATAAGAGTAATAATAATAATAATAAAAATAATGTAATATAGACAACGGACGAAATTGTGCAGCGTTTGGAAAGTTCATCCTCAATAAAATATCACGATTGTCATCGGCATCATTCGTCTCGCTGCATCGTTGTGCTTAAAAGATGTCATTTGTTTATAGGAGAGAGAGAAAAAGTGCAATGATGATGATGATGAGAATGATAATGATGATGATGAAAGACGATCAATACGATTAGGTCAAACGATTAGGTTAAAATTACAGAAGTTATCGACAGAGTTTTACGCGTACGGCTCTGGAATTTGTATCATTTCAAATTACTCTATGTACCTAGTGTATTTTGATTCTTTTAGTTTTCTTGTGTTTATTTCTTTTTTGTTTTTCATTTTCTACACATCAAAACCGTACGACAGTTTGTGACGTTTGGAGCATTAAGTATGAAATTAAAATATCGAATGAGTAAATCGAATCATTAACGCGGGCGCGATCAAACGCTCGATTTGTCATATTAGGACGTAATAAAAAAAAATGAGAGAGGGCAGACGTGAAGGCTCACTCGAGCGATAATAGATGATTGATATCGCTGTTATAATCGTAGGTATCATATCTTATATACGTACGATATAATTGCGAGCTGGATCTGATCCAATCACACGTCATCACAAGTGGCTAACGTATAGATATTACAATAATTTTTATATTTATATTTATATTTATATTTATATATATATATATGTTTATAAATATATACACACACATATCTGGTCTATATGCGTCTGCATATATCTATATACATACTTATATCTATACGAAATATTTACACACACATTCGCGAATTTGATCTATCGTCCTCCTCTTTCTTATCGATTAAAAAGAGTATATCCTTAATGATTCTTTGGCAACTCGGGCTGTCGGCTGGTCGACTTTTATATTTATATGTATATTTATATATATGTATGTATATATGTATAATATTTATACGTAATGTGAATGGGCAATATATACAAGAATGGAATAGCGTACACTTACAAGATGGACAAAATAAACGCGATCTATCCGAATCAACCGTCAAAACGTGCAAAATCAGCAAAACATGTTTCCCTTTGCTTTTTGTCAATTTCCTCGGTTTGGAGTACGACGAGAGCTAGTTTTTATTATCTTTATCATTTTTTCTTTCTCGGCTCTTTTATTCGTTCGTTTCTTTCATTTTTGTTTTGTTTTGTTCTCTTTCGTTCTGTTTTTGTTATCCTAGTTTCACGTGGACATATTTACACGAATGTACGTTCTATAATCCCCCGAGGCTGATCTTGTATACTCGAACGGTCAGCTTTCCCATTGTGCGAGGATCTTTCCAATCGGACAGCTCCTTCTGGTGTCATCTGAAGTACACAATAAACGTGTGATAAAATAAATATTCGTTTGAACTTAACGAAATCGTACGATCTTTATCTATAGAAAAATTTGTATATCTTGAAGAAAACGTAGAACACTCGACACACTTCCAAAGTCATAAAAATGGCCATCCGATCTTCCGTGGTAATAGCGATTGTTGGAGTTATTATCGTATATCGTGCGTTTGACAATATGACGGAGAGTGCACGGCGAAACGGGGGATATAAATCAAAGAAAAAAAGAAGACAGAGAGAAGAAACATAAATAAGGAAGAGGTGCAGTGATTGAAGATTTTGGAACGCGACGATAATACTTACGAGGGACGTAAATACAGTTCCGTTTATGAGGAAGAAACGGTCGATTACAGCGGTTCTGAACGACGTGAGGCGACGCTGCAACCGAAGATAGGCCGGCATCATTGCGGTAATATCTTGCAGCTCGCCTCCATACCCTCAGGTGGTACGCGCATACTGCCGTTCGTGATGTAACCGTTCGCATCTACCGTCACCGAAACACCCGGTGGATGATTGTGATAGCTAACATTCCTTTGGCTAACCACAATATTCTTCTCGGATATGCCATGATCGTTGCTACCATGAGCGGCCAGACAAGTCTCACTTCCACGATTGCTCGACGAAGATTCGATCGGATGGTCCACCCTTATGGGGATCGTGTAGTCGGACAGGTACTCGGTGCTCACCTCCACCGTCGCGTATTCTCGTATCATCGGTGGTGCTGACTTCACGGAATAATCCATTGCCATGTGCTGCATCGAGGATGCCGATCTAATCTCGTTCGGATCGTTACTACTCATCGTTGCCACGTGTCCATTCGCCATCGCATAGAGATCTGGTTCACCACGTACTTTCGACGACAGCATTGACTCAAGACATTGATAGAGTAGGACGTAATCCTCCTAATATTAAACAGTTTTTTTTTCTTTTATAACGATGGCAATATTAAATGTAAAAGGAATATGATTTATTATGTTCTTTTTTACCTTCGATCGGAATACACCCGGTCTCTTCATGTATAACAATTTTGCGAACATGTAAATGTCCGCGGATTGTTCGAACTCAAGTTGCTTGTTCAGAGTTGTTAGGAGTACGAAGAGAGCAGCCTCGACGCCACCGTACCTAATACAAATGATTATGATAGTCATTGCGATTACGTATTTATAAGATATTCTTTTTTTTTTTATTAAACATTCGATAAATGTAGTCACCTATCCATAACGACGATTGGACCATTTTGATAATCTCTATGAAAGTCTTGTATCACATTAACAAATACTTTGGGGTTATTATTGTGAGGCCATAAACCACCTTGATTCAATGGTCCTTGAACGATTCTTGCACTTAATTCGTAATCGTCCTGTAAAGATCGGACAGCTACCTCACGTAGAATGATTCCACTGACAGTTTCTTTAATACCACATAATCGTACTCGGAAAGTTTCTGATTCCAAATCCTTTCCTTCCGTTGGCCAGAACTCGGGGTATTCCTGTATAAACAAATTTTAATCAATATAAAGGAATGTATCTTTGAAAAATAATCGTGAATCACGGTTAATTTTATGTACCTCGTCGCACTGAGTCAACATTACGATCGTCTGAGCATTGTGGTCCCACATCATTTGCCAGAATTCCATTATAGTATTCTCCATAGGATGTTGAGTTATAATGAACTCACGATTTCTTTGAAATCCTGTCAATGAACATTTCATTAATACAAAGCTTTACAAACAAATGTAAGAAATATTATATTTGGCTTTAAAAAAAAAAAAAAAAAACAAAAAAAAGAAATTATCTTTACCTGAAAACCACGTTGCATTTATATAGTCACTTCCATCAACACCAGGCTTTGGTGTTAAATGTACTCGAGCATTTTCGATTGGTATAATCTCCATATTACGATTTTTGTGAATGTTACATGATTTGGTCGCTGACACGAGATTGAAGTCCTTCGGTTTCCATGACGTCACAAGCTGTTCAAAAAAAGGAAAAGAAAAGAAATGAAAAAAAAAGAATAACCGTTAGGTTTAATCAAAAAACTATGTAACGAACGAAATTTATTAATAATCGTCGTGATAATTACTTTATATTGAGAATCTAAGTTATTCCAGGCGTCTGTCTTATTATTGGACGGGCATAGCATGTCTTGAATATGCTGCATCAAATTATTAGCTTCTATATTGGTCTCTCCACTTTCGATTGCTTCTTGCAAAGCATCGTGAATGAAAATGTATTGTTCCTCTGTCTGAACTAAAAAGTTTCTCTGCGTTCTAATGTGTTTTAAAAATCCAAATACATTGATCTCGTTTTTGCTCTTGGCCTGCTTCAGCATGGCATCGATCACGATGTAGGTCCCAGTACGTCCAACCCCGGCGCTAAAAATAATAATAATAATATATAAAAAGAATAATCATTAATAAACAAGAAAATGGGAGATTATTGTTTTTATTTCCTTTTGCTTTGTTTTTATTTCATTACCTGCAATGGACCACTATAGGACCAGCTTCGGGTGGATTAGCATTGGAAGATTTACGAATAAAACTAAGAACAGGTAGAGGATGATCAGGAACACCATGATCAGGCCAACCGGTATAATGATACTGCCATATCGTACGTTCTCCCATATTGGTCCCATTCTTCTTCTTCTTAATCTGCTTAAAATTCGAAAACAATCGTCTTACTAAGTATCGGCGTTCGCCATTTAAAAGAAAACGAAGAAAAAGAAAAAGAGAATTCTTTCTCAACAATTATTATAAACATATACCTTGAGATGTCGAATTTGAAGAGTACGAATAGTATAAGTTGCCATGATGTCCTCCCTGACTAAAGTAACTTGAATGTAACCATAAGTTTCGGTGCCTTCTTTGGGCCAATACATATCACATTTTCTCTGTGAGAAATAAGTAAAAAATAAATATTTCATAAATATTTTATAATATTTTTTATAAATATTATAAAATATATATATATTATATAAAATATATATATTATAAATATTTCTGTAATTGAAAAAAAAAAGATGATTTCTATTAGAAATAATTGCCAAAATATTATTCGTTTATATAATAAATCTTATTTATAAAAAACTTACACGACCACGTTCGACAAGATTAGTGATCATCACTACGATTGATACACGTTGTTCCCAGACCATACGCCAGAAACCATCGAAGGTTGGTGGCAAAGGTCCTTGAGTTCCAATGTAGGCTCGTGCACGTTGCCATCCATCGATGTAATTTGCGTTTACATAATCTTGTCCCTTTTTAGGTGGCCCTCCGCCGCACGATAATAATTGTACACGCGTGTGATCGTCTACGAAACATGGAAATTTATAATCTTATGTAGCAAGACTTTTTTCATTTTTCTTTTTTCTTTTTAAATAAATAAATTTCACAATAAATGTCATCAGGAACGAGCGTTATCATTTGGATGTAGTAAAAACGAAATCGATATCGCGGAATGTGATGAATACATACAGGTAACTTTATCGTTCCACGAAAACAAGTGGACAGTGTCCGACTTGGTAGTGGAGGATCTGTGACCTCGTTGTCGACAGACAGGTCACTCACATCGAAAGCAATGACGAGAACTGCTCGTTAATCCGATAACATTGTGAATGGTCGAAGCGAATTTACAGTACTTGTGTCACATATACATATATTGAAATGACTCACGAGAAGTAAAACAACGAAACATCTGTCTTGACTTTAAGAATAAATAAAAATTATATCATTCTTATAAAGAAACTATGTCAACAATTATACTTGATGTAATACGAATTCATGACTTTGACAAAAGGTCTAACAAAAAAAAAATTTTTTTTCTATTTACACTTTTCATTTAAATAAACGCTAGTCGAATTTGATCACTTTTCGTGACTCACTCTCTTGTGCATGTATTTATATATACATATATAGATGCGTCACTCGTCGCAACAAAGAGTATACAGCGTTCATACGATCTCATCTTTCTCATTCTCCTTTTTCACTTCGAAGAAGGACAAATGAAATTCGGGATAATCATATAAGAAAAATAATCATATCGGATGTACGTAAAAAATGCAATAAAAAAAATTAAAATAAAAAAAAATTAAAAAAAAAACGGAATAAAACAAGAAATTAAATATTTACATGCGAGTATGTTGAGATATCGATTCTTCGCCTTATTTTCAGCGAATTGAGAGTTCTCAACGGTGTAACCTCCACTTTCCGATTGAATAATCTCGTATTCCTTGCTAAATCCGATGTCACCATCAGCGTGCAACTTGGCGACATGTTGAACGAATTGTTGAACGCTTACGGCGGTCCTTTCGCCATCTTGCTCACTGTTCTCCCATTCTTGAAGGGTCGGCACATTTCGTGGTGGATAATCCAGATAGTAATAGGCCGTGTGAAAGCATTTTCTGAAAATCGGTCTAAACAGACATGTTTTTGATGAATTATTTGTTCGATCTTAACAAACAAAATTTTCTTGTTTAGATCTTTGAAAAATTATTTTATTCGTATGTTCGCGTATTTACTATATATATATATATATATATATATATATATATATATATATATATATATATATATATTGTTACAGATAATCCTCTAAAAAGAAAAAAAAAATACTTAATTCTCATCTTTTCAATTTTTATAAATTATACGTCAGACAGGAAGAAGCAATTAAGGAATAAGACTGATTGGCCTCTATCATGCTAAGTGCTAAATTATTATTAAAATTACCTTAACATTTCTTTAAATATCATACTACTTTCTCTTTTCTTCTTTTTTTTATTTTTATATATAACATTTATTCGTCGAACAAAGGGATAAAATAACAAAAAAATAAGCATGAGAAGGATATCTGAGACTACGCGGAGATACAAAACATTATCTGTCGTTTTTTCTATAATTGATATCGATCATTCGATAAATCGATTTATCTTCGAGGACGCCTTTCTTAACAACGTTTTTTATCCGTAGTAGATGAAAAAGAAAAAAGACAAAAAAGTTTGTCGCGAAAGGGGAACGGTTACGGCGAGGAAAAGTTAACAATGTTGACACTTGGCGTGATCAGTTATTTCATGCCAAAACTATTTCGCTTAGCCGGTTACGTTTCCGCAATTTGATATAAAATTAAAATGCCTGAATACTTGTAAGATTTACACGTGCGTTTAAACAAAACTTATTACGTATTCAATAATTTTCTTTTTTTTTTTCTTTTTTCTTTCTGGTATACGGTATATGATATACCGTTTAACGTTTATAACGTTATTAACGTGCAATAAATACACAGTACAAACAATATTAGAGTTTCGCAGAAAGTAGTTAGAAGTATTGCGCGTCACCTTTCCAGCGATATCGGGATATCGATTAAATCGTTCAATAAAAAGGCGCGAATAGTAAAGTGGAAAAAAAATAAGTACGGATGGAATAAAACACGGGGACAGTGAAGTGCCATGGATTACCTCGCATTTAGGGTCTTAACCTAAACCAAGATAACACCATTTAAACTAATTGAGTAAAGGAAATAAGAATACGATCTGAAACGTTTATAATGTACGTTTATAATGTTTATAAAATACGTTGCTTTCAGACTTATAAAAACAAAAAAAAATCGTTTGGCATCGTTCGGTCATAAAAACACGAATGACTATATTTGTAACCGGTCAGTAAGGTATTAACTCGTGTCCGGTGTGGGCGCGGACGCGAGTATAATGTATGTGTGATGGTACCTCGATTTTCGTGGGAAAACGACGCAACGTCACATTTATACGCTCTCCGATGAATCGTATAAGTCTTCATCGGCATAATTCATACGGTCCGAATGAAAACTCATCTAATGGGTATTTCAACGTACGTAATGTTATTACATCACTTTGAGAATTGATAGAAAAACAATGAAATTATAATTACTTTTAATAAATTTTAATGTACACGCACGCACGCACGTAACGTATACATATAATAAAATTTATTTCCTATAAAAATTCTTCGAATTCAAGAAAAGTGATATTTAATTCATATTTTTGTTATCCGAAATGACAAAAAGAAACCAAAAAAAAAAGAAGGAAACGAAAGAAAAAATAAAAATAAAAAGAGAACTTACAGATCAAGAAATTTCTTCATTTCGTTTCGTAGCTTTTCCAAGGGTCCATTGCAAAGATACACGCTAATAGTTATTTAATCACTAATTAAAATATAAATCACACGGAAAAAATAATAAGAATTCGAATAAGTAGAAAAAGGAAGACCTAGGATGTTCCAACATGTAAACGCGCGTCCCTGACCCGAAAATGATCCCGTTTAGAACGTAATCCTTGAAACATCATCCTTGGCCATCATCATCGTCTATGTAGTACATACATATATACGATATCTCCTTCGTTTTATTTAGAATTCAAGTTATCGGCACAATTCGAAACACACATATGACACTTCTGTTTTATTTTTATTTATTTTTTTTTTTTATTTGTTTCTATTCTTTTCGTTTCCACTTTCTTGTAACTTAATTCGGTGTCTCTCACTCAATATATTCCTCGCGAATACGACGACGGTTATCGACTGCACGAAGAAGAAGGAGAAGCCTTAGTATATACACGTCGTTCTAGCTCCGTCTGTTATCACTAGCGATAAGGAGATAGGCTGAGCGTGAGAGATGATGTTATAAAAAGAGAAAGAGAGAGAAAAAGAAAGAGGAGAGAGAGAGAGAGAGAGAGAGAGAGAGAGAGAAGGATAGAGACAGAAAGAAACAGAATATAGAGGGACAGTAAAATGAGAAAAAGAAATGGACAGCTGACTATGTTAACGACGTTTCGAAAATCATTTGCCGTCCCCGTTACCATTTTCCTTCTACCATAAGCAATGATTAGTTCGCGTATCGTGAAAAACGGTGACTCGAGCCGACCACGACGAATGCTTCGAGGAGACTGAAAGAGAATGCTCCTCGTACATACACGAGTACAAGATCACGCGCGCATGATCTTTCCCGAGACTCCCAACATTTCTCGCAGCGGCAGCGGCAATGTGCATATATTGCGAATCTGATCGCTGAAGGTTACTATGTCTCGTGTAATTTTCAGATTTACATTTTACGATATACTTTCATGATGTATTTTCGATGAAACTGTTTCTTTCCCTTTTTGTCTCTTTTTTTTCTTTTTCTTTTCTTTACTTCTTTTTAATGTTTATTCAATAACAGTACTATCGAAAATGGTCCAAAATTTATTTATTTATTTCAATGATAATTATTATTCGAAACGCAGTACTTTTTTAAAGCGATTTTTTTCTTTTCTTCTTTTTTCTCTAACGAAATAAATTTGTTCGGAGTGATATTATTTGAAACGAATGTCTTGTTTGTTACGTTTATATCGAAAATATTGTGAGAAAGTATTTATTTAGAAAAAAAAAAAAATTTATTAAAACAAGATAGACCTAATATATATTTAATACGAATACGAATATGTATAACTATATAGAGTTATGTAGAAGAAGATGATTCTTACTTCCAGAGAACGAAGGCTGTGATCGCTAGCATCACGGCGAAGCAAGCACAAACCATGCCAGCTATCACACTAGCACTGAGATCCTTGCTGCTACGACGTTTCAACGGTGGAATCTTATCGCAGTCGTGAGTAACCAAAACGTTCCGTGGTGCAGAACTTTCTCCTTGTATGATCAGTCGATCGTTGATTGTACTTTTCGTTGCTCCACGTATGATAAACTCGTAGACCGTGTTCATCGTTAAATTTGGTACGACCATCTAAAGAAACAAATACATATTCGAAATTGAAATTAATTTTCAATCTAAGAGTTGTAGAATTAAAAAAAAAAATTTGTTACTATTCTCTCTTACGCCACTTTCAAGCTGATTCTTCTCGGCTGTTAATTCGATTTCCTCATAATATTTACTTGTTTCCGTACGATAATTGATGTAATAATAATCGACGGATCCCCAAAAGATCGATGGCCTTGCCCATTGAATATAAACTGAATCATGCGATTGACAAGTCAAATTTAAAATTTGTGGCTCGCTTGGTCCAGCGATGTCAGTCCTACGAATAATGTGACCGGAAGGCTCACCCTCGTATTTCACCGTGTAAGCTTTCACCCATATATCGTAGACGATGTAAGGATCTGAAGTAGAAAATAGATAAGGACTTTTTTTTTTAATTATTATTAACTATCAAAAGACATGTGCGCCTTCATCATCTATAATATTTTACACTTTCTTAACGATTAGTATTAATACAAAGATAATACATATCTACTCTTATTTTGTTTATTCTTGCTAATCCTTCTCTCTCTCTCTCTCTCTCTCTCTCTCTCTCTCTCTCTCCCTCTTTCACGCACATACACACTCTCCCTCCTATCTTTATCTTTCTCTTATTAACAAATGTTATATCGTTAAGCGCGATTTAACTCATACTTACCCAAATCTTTTAATACGAACTCAACGTTGGGCCCGCTGTTGTCATATATCTTGAGAGTTTGAACATCGGTGTAATTGGAATGCAAATAATAAACACGGTACCCGGTTATGACGCCGTTGGCACTTTCTGGCTCGGACCATGACAGTTCTATGGTAGTCGAGGTTATTCCACGTGACGTGAAATTCTGGGGTTTCGTTGGCACTGAAACAAAATTTTCCGAGGAATTAAAGTTAGATGTTACGGACATCGATGACAAAATAAATTTCAATATATATTATATACGATAATATTTCAACGTCGTTGAACTTGCGCGTTTTAGTTAGGTTTAGGTTTTCGCGTTTTAGTATTCTCATATTGAAAAAAGAAACAATAAAGAAAGAATGCAAAGAATTTCGCAAAGCCTTTTCCGGCAACTCTCCTTCTTATTTTCCTTTTTCTTCTTCTTTTCGTCATTTTCTAAGGTGGCCTTCCAATCTTCCACATACAAAGGCAAGTGCGAAGTTCCAACGACCGAAGACTGAATAATTAATAACGACCTCGAGTGTCTTCTCAGACCCCTCGCGCCGACAAGCAACTAGACGCTATTCATTTTCGTACATGGAACCAGGAGTGGAGCTCCTTTAAGACTGGGACTGCATTATGCGCGTGGAAAAAAAGCTTTCCGCGTTATTTATCGGTTTTAAACTTTTCTACGAGAAGGGAGAGAGAGAGAGAGAGAGAGAGAGAGAGAGAGAGAGAGAGAGAGAAAGAGAGAGAGAGAGAGAGAGAGAGAGAGAGAATGACAAAGACAAGGCAAATAAAATGGACACAAAATATACATCATACATATTTTTTAGCTTCTTTGAAAGCTCTTTTTTCGTCGTACTTTACAATATCCCCAAAATATTATTAAAGTTATTTAAATAGAAACATTATTTGCAAAATTATTCCGTTAAATAAATAAGCGCTTAATTTCTAAACGAAGAGGAACAATGATGACAAACTTCGACGAAATCGATATCTCGTGGCATGATCGACACCTTTGTTGCTTCGATGTAAAGTGATACTCGTTGTGAGAAAGAAAAAAGAAAAAAGAAAATAAAAAGCAAAAAAGAAGAAAGAGAAGAAAAAAGGTTCGAAGCTGATAGACGAAGCTCGAAATTAATTAACGGTGCAAATGGATTCGAGCTCCTGCAAATGTCTGCCATATACAACTGAACCGATCGCCGAACGAACATATGTACACTGATATATATATATATGTATGTATGTATGTATAAGAATAGTTTTTGACATCGTTTGGTATACGTATCCATCATTTCATCACAACCGCTTAGTTCTTTTCCGTGAACTAGTGGATGCGAACGAGAACTATCACCAAAGAAAATAAATAAAGAGAAAAAAAATAAAAAGCATAAGAGGCAACGAAGAAGAAAGAAGACGACGTATCGATTTACTTCGATTATAGGTACGAGTAGTGCTTCATGCCGTTTTTCGTTGACTACAACTGTCACGTCTATTCCGTCGACCTATTTTATTCATCAAAAACATGAACGAACGCATTAACTATCATTAAAGATAATCATTTCTGATTAAAAGACAAAATATAGATTTCGCCTATTTTATTTCAGATATTTTTGAATACTCACTATATTAGAAATAGATAATCCCTGATTGATTTGAACGAACGGGGTTAGCTATCACTGAAGATAATCGTTGCTGATTAAAAGACGAAATAAAAGATTTCATCTATTTCATTTCCAATATTTATGAATACTCACGATACTGAAAGTAGATAATCGCTAATTGATATAAAATTTCGTTTCAATTCCATTTCAAACTTTTATATATTTATATATACGAAAGTATGTACAAACACGAATCACGTAATAATTTTTGTCAAAAATAATTTTGAAATAAGTATTAAATCGTAAAAAAAAAATTATTTTTAACATTAAAATCTTTCGAAATTCGTAGACAATAGGAACATATTCAAATAAAAACAAATTCGTACGAATTAATGAAAAAAACTAAGAGCGAGTGAGAGGTTTCGAGGCAAGCTTCGTCTCTCTCTCTCTCTCTCTCTCTCTCTCTCTCTCTCTCTCTCTCTCTCTCTCTCTCTCTCTAAATGTCAATGGAACAGTTTCCTTTCTCGTCTTTCTGAGAGAACAACACACAAGGCAAACCATTACGCCCAGATTCGTCCAAGCGAAGAAACGAAGAACGGAGAAGGCAAAGAAACACAACGCGCAGACTCGACGATCGGGCATAACCTTTGTGAGCTGCAACCGGATGATGTCATGCTGAGTCTCCGCACGCACTACAGGGATCCGCACTCGTATTACGGACGAGGTGAAAAATGAATATGATTACGAGGATGGCGAAGCATAGTCAAGGTCAATCGTCCTGCTGCAACTCATCGTACGTTGCACATACATCTCGAACACAAACTTCGAAGTATTTTTTTGTTACCCTCTAGTTTGTAAAATGACGTCATCGTAGAGAGAGAGAGAGAGAGAGAAAGAGAGAGAGAGAGAGAGAGAGAGAGAGAGAGAGAGAGAGAGAGAGAGAGAGAGAGAAAGAGAGAGAGAGAGAGAGAGAGAGAGATAAAAGATTGAAAAAAATGTATAATAATTAAAACAACACAAATGATACACGTGTAACACAAATGATGAATAGATCTACCTACCTGGAAATTGAAATCTTTTAACAATCAACTTAATTGAGATAAAAAGAATTTAAAGATTCGAGATAATTACGTCGATTTATACATACATACATACATATATATATATATATATATATATATATATATATATATATATATATATATATATATAGAAGAAAAGAATGACCAAGGTGTTTGATCTTGTAAAGGCGACTCATTGAATTCTCCATTCGTAGGAAGGGCCATTAAGAACGTAAAGACATATACATACATATATACTATATATATATGACTATATAATCGAGGTTACTACGTTCCTCGTTCGTTCGTTACGCTCGAACGAGCATGGAATATTTGATCAAATCGAATTATGCAAAACGAATTTGTTCCTCCTATGTTGTTTTTTTAGCAGCTAAGATACATACATACATACATACATACATACATACATACATACATACATACATACATACATACATACATACATACATACATACGTACGTACGTACATACATACATACATACATACATATATATATATATATATATATATATATATATATATGAGATATATATATATATATATATATATGAGATATATATATATATATATATATATATATATATATATGAGATATATATATATATATATATATATATATATATATATACATATTAGAAAGTTCTTATCCAAATCGGAGAAAGTTAGAATGATTTTACGGGATATTCTTATAATTTCTTCAAGTCAGATCCGACTGTAACTAAGTATAAAGGAAGTCACGGGAACGCGAGTGATGTCTCGAGAAGATCGTTTTTTTGTCATGTGACATCCTTACTACGACCGGCTTACAAACCTCCGCGTGTCTTAGCATAGCTGCTCAGAATCGAGTGCATAAAACTCGCGAGAGAATGCGCAGAAGAAGAAAACATTGTAGATGTGTTAGAAAAGATTAAGAAAAAAAAAAGAGAAGGAAATAGCTTATCTTTATTCTCAACAAAAACAATAATTAAATTTAGAGATAATTAAAACGACGTTGAGATAATCATAACGATAGAAAATAGAAAGAAAAGAAAAAAATGGTTCGTCATTTACTCTTTAAACCATTTTCCTTATCGAACAAGAATAATTAAATAATCGAAATAACGAATGCATAATAGAGTAATACGAATATAAATACGAACATGCAGTAATACGACTACAGAATAATTATATATACGAATAGAATAATAGAAAAAAGATAGTTTAAATTGGTTTGAAAACTATTGTAACTTGCGGAAAAATAATGACGGAGATATAAATATAGAAATAATTTTCTTTGTTACTTCTTCTACTTCTACTTCTTTAGATTTCGAAGGCCAAATGCTCTCGTTTAATCAGTCGAAGTAATCGGAGAGGTGCATGGTAAATTATAAGGGGACCGAGATAAAGCTACCGGTTCGCCTCGTTCCTTCCTAATCATTTCTTCAAAATGACCGTGTGCTCACGGGAAAACTGACCTGGCAAAAGGGAGAGATGTTATCGCTGCACTGAGCCGTCACGGAATGGTTTTTAAACGAGGGAAGGTGAAAGATAAAGATAGAGAAATACAGAAAAAAAGGAAGAGAGAAAGAGAGAGAGAGAGAGAGAGAGAGAGAGAGAAAGAGAGAGAGAGATGCATTTTACGTGCTGCCCTGGAATGTCAAAATGGGTAGTGAAAGACCCCCGGAGGGAATCCAGAAACGCATTATTGTTTTCCACGGTTTAACCGTACTCTCCATGTTAATGTATGTGTTTTATGTATATATGTATGTCTGTTACTTGTGGTTAAAGCAAGTTGGAGAGCTTCGAAGTAGGCGAAAGAGTCTTTATTTGGATCGGCTTGCAGTGAGTAACGGTTCGCGAGTGAAAGGAACAGTTGATAAGAAATGGCCGAGGTGTATGTACCTGCTTCTCGATCTGTAAAAGGGAGTAAGAGATAGAAAGAGAGAGAGAGAGAGAGAGAGAG
>OU964968.1:1359815-1369815 GCA_918808275.2 Dolichovespula sylvestris
CAACAAGTAAGTATTTCGCAAACACTTTACACGAACGTTAGCCTCAAATACGTTGTATAATCTATGGTAAAACTTTTCTTAATTAAGACTTTCGTTTTTGCAGGGTGGTTACTAATCAAAATGTAAAAAGAAATAAATAAAAGAAAGAAGAAAGAAGGTAAGAAAAAGAAATGAAAAGAGACAAAAATCGTACATTTACGAAGAATCTTTTTTTCCATAAATTTCTCCTAGGCCTTTACAAGAAAATTAATCATAAATATCAATTAACGGACGCATTATTTTTTTGCCTAATCCTAGTGAAAGAGATCATACGATATATTTTATTTCTCCATTAATTTTGATAGAACGAAATCTTGCAATTAAACCGATTAAATTATGCCATGAGGGAATCCCTGATAATGGGAAGGAGAGACAAGGTTTCTATGTTGAGGAAGGAGAGTGAAAAACACCTGCGTAATAATTCTCCTGCCGGGATAATGTGTTTCGTGGTCCCTTTTCGCCGAGGACGAAGGCAGAAAGCTCGTTGTCCCCGTCAGAACTCGGGAGCTGTTCGAAATAATTAGCGTCCGCATCACTTCTGAAACTCTCCATCCTTTCCACACACGAGAGAGAGAGAGAGAGAGAGAGAGAGAGAGAGAGAGAGAGAGAGAGAGAGAGAGAGAATACGAATCACTTACACTCTTCCACATGAAATCTACACACGAGTTGACTAACTCATATTTTGTATGTGTATATTGTGTGTGTGTTTGTGTCTGTGTGTATGCTTTCGTGACCAACGCCAACGCGATGGCAGATGAGAAATTGTTGGAGAAATAATTTCAAGACATTTAATGCGCGCCGTACGTCACTGTGGCCGGAACTGATGCGAAACAACTAACCCACCAGCCGAGGCTTAATGTCCACGAGTAAAGTGTTAATTGTGCGAAAGATCGTCAGGAGAGACAGAGACAGTGACAGACAGAGAGAGAGAGAGAGAGGGAGAGAGAGAGAGAGAGAGAGAGAGAGAGAGAGAGAGAAAGCAAAGTTGACCACGTGAGAATGGTATCGAGTTACATGTTATCTACGTCGAACGAAACTTTGTGGTACCTTAATTGACGTAAGTTCTTAATGAATCGTAGATTCATTACGCCGAGTAAAATAGAAACAATTTAGATTTTTGACGGAGACACACGTTTAAATTTTGGCAACATATTACGGCTAAGTCTGTGCGTGTAATTAATATATGTACTTCATAATTAAAAAGCATTTCATGATATATTAAACGAATATTTTAATGAAATGAATAATGACAAAAAAAGAGAAAATGAAAAGGGAAAAACAAAAAGGGAAATATACATTGGTTCAAAGAACCGAAATATTAGAAATATTTCTAATTTACAATTACGTTCTAATTTTAATTCTCTCGAATTGTGTATCGTATCAGTCGATTCATTTTTACGCTCTTTATAGCTTCAGTTATATTAAGAGCATCAAAAAAGGAATAAATAAAAGAATGTTAAGAGAGGATGTGTCCTATGCGAATTCACAGTTACGGATTTACGGATAAATAATCGGTGAATGAGACACCGAGTAATAAGGAGTTCGTAGGCTGTTAGCATGGTTTAGGTGTTGGCGCGATAAGCAGAAAGTGATAAGTCTTTTAGGCGATTTCCGCTCGCTACTTCGCCGAGCAATTTAGTTCTACGATAAATGTGAGGTACATTTTTTACCGACGCTAAATCTGCGTTAACTTATTATTACTTCGCGGCGCGGCGTCGAGTTTATGACGGTACCGTTGGATTTTATGCTTTCGTGAGAAATTATCGAACATACAGATTTTTTGCCAAAGAACGGTAAAATGCTTTTAAAGAGAGACGGAAAGAGAAGGGGGAAGTGTTAGTAGTGGGACGGAGCGTACGAAAGGGATATTAATGCTTAATAAGTGTTTGTCCAATCGTTAAACTTAAAACATAAATGTAATGGATACATAGCGACCCCTTTGCTAAATTTTCTGTAAAATGCAAATATTTTCTTTTTCTTTTTTTTTGCTTTCTTTCGTAAAAGTAATACTTTGCAAATCGTAAATCCATATCATATATATATATATATATATATATATATATATATATATATATATATATCGAGTACTCCGTTACCAAAATTAAAAATAATTCTGTTATATTAGGAAACGACGAAGCAAAAAAAAAAAATAAAAAAAACGTTAAAAAAAGAAAAAGCAAGAAAGAAAGAACGTTAAACTAATTTCATTGATGCAGAAATAAATAGTCCTTCCATAGTTATTTCTAATTAGATGTGAGTACATTGTAATTTTTCACTATTTAAAATCGTTCGGATACCTAGATAGTTCTAATCATAGAAATTAGATATCTTCCTCCGAAATTACACTATACTACATATCAGTTTCATGTAATTGAAACATTGTTCAGTTTATTATTAAAAAATCATTTTCTAATTAATAACAACCATTGATATATTATATAATAATTTGATAAAAATAAAAAAAAAACAAAAATAATACATCATTGATCTTGATTTTTCTAAAAATTGTAAAAGTTTATATTACCAATACAAATACTTCCATTTTTTCTCGTCCTCTATCCTATCCCCAAATACCCTTAAAAAAAATATATAAAGAAAAATAATAACAATATCGAAGAGTATCTTTCCATGAAAATCTGTAAGACGATTACAAAATCCCTCTTGGGTATCGGAAACTGAGAACCAATAGATACACATATGTGTATATATATATATATATATATATATATATATATATATATATATGTATATACACAACATATATACAATATATATATATATATATATATATATATATATTGTATATATATAATATACAATATATATTATATAATATATATATAATATATATTATATATATATAAACACATAATACATACACGTGAAAGAAGGTAGCTATTTGTAGTATACTTGAACGCCTCTAATTTTCTAACGGTGCTTTAGCAAAAGGCCAAGAGGGAACTTTAACTCGGATGCCACGTCGACGGGTGGGCCGATGGCTAATTGGTGGCTCGGTTGCGCTATATATTTATGGTGGACAGCCGAACGAGGTCCGTAAACGAGAAAGAGAAGCGATATACGCGTATCGAAGCTGGACCAAAGTGGTAGGAGAAGTTTCGTTGGTGCCCTATTGATCCGGCAGCGTGGGCTTTCATTTAAGCCATCGTGAATTCCCGTCCTGTACAACGCACTACTCACATGTATATACATAGATGTATATGTACATATGTATACAAACACGTACAAATATACATATGTGCACACACACACACACACACACACACACACACACACACACACACACACACACACACAGAGCATACACATTTTCGTATGGACAAAATTTCTCTATTTATCTCTCTCTCTCTCCCTTCCTCTTTTCTCTTGTGATCTTTAAACCTCTACTTTCTCGTTGTTTCGCACGTAAAACTGATTCAAAGCAGAATTAGAAGAACGAAATAGAATCCAATGTACAAACTAAAAGTGGAGGAATTCTACGTGTGTATCTATTGATATGTACATATTACCTTGAAATTCGATAGAGATGGAGTACGAATATCTTTTTAATTTCGATCCACGATTGCGTCGATCCATGTTTCACGTTATAAATGTATCTCGAAAAATGAAGGAAACTTCGTTCATTTATTTCTACGTTTCGATATTTTGATAAGAAATACGTTCTCTCGTCGTATGACATACTCTGGTAACTAACTGCAAAGGCATAGCAAGAGAATGTTAAGGTAACTGGTATCGTACCTTTGTTCACAAGATGAATGCAAGAGGGAATTGTGTGTCTCTTAGTTAGTAACTATCTAAACGCCGAACAAAGTGTGGTAGTAGTAGTAGTAGTAGTTACAACAGTAGATATTGACATTTACAAACAAACATCCTCGTTATACGCGTTTCATTCATTGGACTCTATTTGGATCGAATGATCAAGATAATACACTTTAAAGCTTCATCCTACTTCAGTTCAATGAATTTATTGGATTAATGCTAGTTAGGTATCTACAAAACAAGATATCCGGATATCAAATAAACTCACGTTACTCCTTCGATTATCACAAACGTATTGAGAATTTACAAATGACTCAATTTCAATTAAGTGTATATATCTCTCTGTCGATTTAATTCACATACATCCATTATGTAATAACAAGAACGGAATAAATGAATATTCTACGATTATTACAAATGTATCAATGTCCATTGATGATCATTCTAATCGTATATCAACCTATGCATACTATAACGATCACGTTCGTGATGATCGATAATTACTTTCGAATGTTGTCTTGGTACGAACGAAATCACTTTCTTGCGATTTATTAAGTAGCTGATTGATGTGTTTGAGTTTATAGAAACGGTAAAGAGAATCACATACAAAAACAAACACACGCGCACGCACGCATGCATGCACCCATATATATATATATATATATATATATATATATATATATATATATATATATATATATATACAGAGAACGAACTGGCTTTTTCAGATAGAAACGATACATTTCGGATGACAGTCGGCGGGATGGTATTCAAATTAGTTATTGACACAAGTACACGCAATTCCAGGACGATACGAGCGCATTTGTTCGCCGATGCGGGTCAGTCTCGATAACTAGATAATTATTCTCGTCTCACGTGGTACCATAATGAACCTATCGCACGATGTACACGCTCACGTACACGTTCGTGTCCATCCACCTCTCCTTCCTCTTCCATCCCACAATTCCCTTTAACCCCTTCTTCCCCCTTGCTCTATACCACCAGTAGCAGCACTTCGTACACGCATCCTCGATCGCTTGCACGTATGCGTGCTTGCGTTCTCGTTTAATAGCTCTGATTCTACATTCCCTCGGATTCGACAATGCTCTGGTCTGCTGCATTTCCGCGTCCCAATTCGCGAGAAACGCTAAAAACGAGCCCCTGATTGTGAGTTTAGAGCGACTATTACGTTAGCCGCGTGCACGTCCCTAGATTTACAGTGTCATCAAAAGTGTCGTCAAAATGTGACGAGAGCGAGCGAGAACATCGTGCTACGCATAAAGCTTTGCCCGATGACTCGTTGCCTCTCTTTCTCTCTCTCTTTCTCCCTATTTCTCTTTCTTTATCTCTCCTTCTCTCTCTCTCTCTCTCTCTTTCTCTCTTTCTCTCTCTCTATCTATCTATCTATCTATCTCTCTCTGTTTCCATTACACTCTTTCTCCCTTTTTCTATCGTTCTCTTTTTCTATCCTCCCTCTTTCTTTCTATCTTTTGTAAAGTATACATTAGTCGAATGGAAAAGGATGTGAAAATTGACGAAATCAATGCTGCGGAAAATTGAAGAGCTGTAAAATCATTCCATCTATAAGAATATTTTTGTTCGATATACGAAAGATTACTATATAACGTGTGTGTATGTGCGTGCATGCGTGTGCGTGTGCGCGCGTGTGTATATATATATTGTATATATATTATATGTATATATATTATATGTGTATGTCAAATATACATATACATACAACTTTCAGAGTACGCATTAAATCCTCGTCCAGAGTTTTCCGCTTCGTCGCTTCCGGATAGTGCGATGGTAATGTCCGATCTACGAACACGACTCTGCATCGTCTTTTTTTTTTTTATTACTCGTTAAGCTTCCTCGTTAACCGAACAAGAAACGTACTATTTGCTCGAGTTATTAGCGATTGGATATAAGCACGATAATTGACCGATAAACCAATAGATCCTATTTAGAATATATCCTTATAAATAGATCCTATTTAAGGAATTATATAAGAATTATTTGATTTTTCTTTTCTTTTTTTCTGATTTCAAGGTTGATCGTTGAACCTATTTATTTATTGCACGTGCGTTTCTTTCTCTCTCTCCTATTTTTTCTCTATTTTTTTTTCTATCGTTTAAGTCACACGAAACACGTCGTCAAGAACTAATAGACGCCGTCGTCGTTCCTCCTCATCTCATCTCTAAGCTGAGTTGTATGGATCTACGCCAAACTTCTTGCAAGCCACCATTTCTTCTTGCGATCAGGCTGGAACGGATGGCGCGCCGTTACAGCGAGAAAACGGAAATTACGCTTCTTCTGTGTTACTCCCCCTCCCTTGAAATAGATCGCACGAGAGAGAGAGAGAGAGAGAGAGAGAGAGAGAGAGAGAGAGAGAGAGAGAGAAAGAGAGAGAGAAAGATAGTGTTAGAAAAAGAGAAAAAACTCACGTTTTGTTATATTTTCTCGAGCGTTCAGATATAAAAAATCTCTTCGTTGTACATCGAAAAAAGGTGGAAAAAAAAGAAATTGAAATTTATCATTAAGCATCCACTGAAGCCCCTCCGAATATTAGAATATTTTCAACACAAAAGGGAAAAAGAATAAGAAAAAATAAAGATAAAAGAAAAGAAAAATGATATAAAATAAAAGAAGAAAGATTGAGCACGAAGGTAATAAATAAATGTAATTAAATTCTTTGGATTCCTCTGGTACCTTCTACTTTTTCTTTCTCTCTTTCTCTTTCTCTCTAACTCTCTCCTGTTTCTCTTTCTCTAAATATAACACCATAGTACTGGATCAAGTAAGGAAGAGCGCGAATTTTTGAGCTACAGAGAAGGACGAACCACTGTGAGCATTAATTAAAAGCAACGAAGGCTTTTCAATCGGACGATAAATCTTGGCCGAGCTACTTCAGCCGTCGTCCTCCTCTTTCTCCAAGCCCATTTCGAAGTCCTCTTCCTTCTTCTCCTCCTCTTCCTCCTCCTTTTTCCTTCTATTCCTCCTGTTCCTCGTCCTTCTCCTGTACCACCTCTCCTCTTAGTCTTCTTCCAACTCTTCCTCTCTCCTCTTTCCTTCTAATTCCAGTCGCGCGGAATTGCCTCTTCGTGCACGACCAAGCCGCTAATTGTCCTAGCCCACGATCGGTACACGAGGAATTTAGGTCGAGCAAGAGGTTGGAGTGGGATAGGATAGGGTAAGGTGTGGTGGGGTGGGGTTGAGTGGGGTAGGAATGGGTAGGTTAGTGCTCACGTACGTTACGAAGGGACCCAGAGAGCTGGCAAACTTTGTCGGCAATAGGAACGAAATGTACAGGAGTATACCGGTGGATGTCGTTGAATCCTTGCTGCGTTTACAGAATTTATAGGGCTAGCGCGTACGACTGCTCAACCTATTTTCTCTCTTTCTCTTGTGCTCTTTCTCCATCTCTCGAAGGGGGTGTGAAACAAACGTTAAGTGGAAGAAAGAAAGAAGAGGAACAGAGAGAAACAGAGAGAAACACACAGAGAGAGAGAGAGAGAGAGAGAGAGAGAGAGAGAGAGAGAGAGAGAGAGAAACAGAATAAAGAGTGAAAATGTTGAGAATGTATGAGAATAAGTGAGAAAGAAAATTGCACACACCACTCTTGCGTCTCATTGTAATTAGTGCCTCTTTAGTCACGGGCCCTGCCAACAACCTGTCTTGTGCACGAGCGCGCGCGCGCACCTGAAGGACCGACCAGACTAACTACTTTCAACGTTCTCCTTCTTCTTCTTCTCCTTCTTCGACTACTCATCCTCCTTCTTTCTCTCTCCTCTCTGTTTCTTTCTTTCTCTTTTTCACTCCTTTATTCTAACGTCTCTCCAGGCACAAACCCGTTTACTTTACGCTACTAATGACCGAAGAGCGTGAGTCATTTAATCCTTCTGCGAGGGAGGATTTGCGGAGTCATTGCGCACCTGCTCACACTCTCTATAATGTGAAATTCGTTTTTGGTACGACCATCTCTCTCTCTCTAGTTCTCCCTTTCTCTCTCTCTCTCTCTCTCTCTCTCTCTCTCTCTCTTTCAATTCTTTTCTCTCTCTCTCTCTGTCTCTTTCAATTCTTTTCTCTTTGTCTCTCTCTCTCTCTCTCTTTCTCTTTCTATTTTTTGTTTTATTTGTCATTCGCAAACGATGTAAACGATTGATTAACGATTCAAAAAAAAAAAAAAAGAAAACGAAAGAAAAAGGAACTAACGAGGAATGAGAAATTCTTTGATAAAGAACATAAAAGCAATTATGATCGAACAAAAAGACGTACTCTCTCTCAAGGTGATGATGTAGTAGGATGCTTGACTCGCCTTGCTACGGCCCATCGCGTTTACTGCCGCCACGCGAAAGCTGTAGACCGTGAATGGTGTTAAATTCTCGATCGTGTAAACTGTTGCGCTTGTTGGTGTTATTATTTCTTTCATTGCATCCCAGGAACCATCCTCATTGACCCTGTAAAAAAGAGAAAAAGATGAAAAGTGAATCTATTTTTATTAGAAAATATAATATTCAATATATATACAAATTTATATATGTGTGTGTATGTATATCTATAATATATATTAGAAAATTATAGTGTTTTATTGCAATGTTGTTATAAAAATTGTTTTACATACGATCAATATTTATTTAATATATCCTGCATAAAAGTCTAAATACCGAAATACAAAGAGATAGAAATTAGTGAAACGAAATTGTACGCTCGATCGATATTATCTCACGAGTTAACGGATATCTAATCGGGGCTATAAACGTGAAATGTTAATTTGATTTGACGGTTCCCTGGATCAATGTTTCATATCGACGCACGCGCTGCTCGTGAGATAATAATCAACGTTTATCGTTTGCTCTAAATATATAACGTCGAGCGCTGGTTGACCTCGGTATCTACCATACCTACTATCCATCGAGTTTCTGTTTACGTTGACGTCGACTGTAAAGCCAAATGGATATTGTAGATATATATTCATGCATGTAATATGGAGGTACGTATATATTTGTTAAAATAAATTTGGAAAACGACAAATATCTTTCACATTACCATCTACATATATGTATATATATATATATATATATATATATATATATATATATATATATATATATATACATACGTAGATTTATTACTCGCTTCTTAAAGACTAAAACAACATACGTTTGACAAAGTTTGTGTAAATATCGTTAAAAGTTACTTATTGATTACTTATTTTCTCCTTTTTGAAATATCGATTGATAAGAAAACGTTTGAACGACAAATTCGAGAGAAATTGCTTACTCATTATATTGTACTTATCATTTTAGATTTATGTTTCCCCGTCGATCAAAGTGCTATCCAACAAGAAAGTTTATTTTTGGACTTACAATTAGTATGAAGTATCATCTGTAATATATATACATAACATACATATGTACATATATGTATGTATGTATGTATGTACGAGAAGGTTCCGATCGTTTGAAACAAAACGGAGGTTCTAATGGCAGGCGTAGAATAATTAGCGGTCGAAGAGCCAACATGGCGCAGCGACGGATTTTACCGTCTTCCGATTCGTACTCCCACGTTTTGTCCTAATTAATATAGGTTATTAATCGCCAGGCGATCTGTTACGGAAAGTTTCTGCGCAGCTGCGGTTCGGATAATTGCCGCAGTTTGCATCTGATGGTAGTGGTGGTGGTGTTGGGGATGGTGGTGGTGGTACTAGTAAAGAGAAAGAGAATCGAAAAGGTTGAGAAAAGGGCATGTAATGTTGGTAGGATAAGGGAGAGTTACTTGATTTACCCTTTAGCGTCGCACGTATGTTATTTGTATTTTATGTACTTACTACCAGATAATTTCTAGGATTTCGAAATTAATGTAAAAACTTCATTGGAAACGTACCGATTATAAATCGTTCCTTTCTATAATTATTATCATTATTAGAATAATACCCGGTTATCTCCTCTGGTAGAACGTAAAAATATTATCTGTTTGTATCAGTTTGAATAAAAAAAAAAAAAAAGTAAAAGAACAGAAAGATATAAATCCCCAAGAAACGTATATCTCGAAGGAACCTTCGTTTTCTTATTATTTCGATTTTCTTGAAATCTCTCTATAGGAGGTATACTTATATTACGTGAATTACGATAAAACCTGTATAGTTGGTATTTTCTCTCTGATCATAAAATAAACTTCGAGAGAT
>OU964968.1:1382315-1384815 GCA_918808275.2 Dolichovespula sylvestris
GTGTCGTGGAAAAGGGTGTTACGAGACGAAGCCGTTAGCGGTTCGGCACAAAAGTCGATTCTCGATTTCCACTACCGGCAGATATGATATTCTAGTAA
This sequence comes from Dolichovespula sylvestris, assembly GCA_918808275.2. Classification (NCBI taxonomy): domain Eukaryota; kingdom Metazoa; phylum Arthropoda; class Insecta; order Hymenoptera; family Vespidae; genus Dolichovespula; species Dolichovespula sylvestris. The sequence continues at coordinate 1,382,414 of OU964968.1, forward strand.
ATGAGAGCCTGGATTAGTGTTGCTACCCACAAAGGTGGAAGGAGGAAAGAGAGAGAGAGAGAGAGAGAGAGAGAGAGAGAGAGAGGGAGAGAGAGAGAGAGAGAGAAGGAGGGAGAGAGACAGAGACAGAGAGAAAGAGAGAAATTCTCTTTGCTTTGCCATGGTAACTACAATTCGACGAGTACGGATAGAGAAAAAGAGAGAAAAAGAGAGAAAAAGAGAGAGAAAGAGAGAGAGAGAGAGAGAGAGAGAGAGAGAGAGAGAGAGATAAAGAGAGAAAGGGGGAGGGAGAGAGAGAAACAACGTGTATATAGTTGCTGGCAGAGGAGCAAGCTAGAGGTTTGCTAGAGAGGGAGAAAGGGAGAGGAAGAAGCATAGGAAAACGAATAAAAGTTTTCCGATCCCGAAAACTTTTTATGGCGTCATTTTTGCTCGACTTTTTGCCGGTACAGTAAACGAAGCTCGATTCTTAATAACGGAGGAGACTATTTCGCGATATTGTCACAGCGTTCAAAATCTTCCATCGAAAAGGAGGAAGAAGTGGATAAGGATGAGATATTTACGGATATTCTCCATGAATTCGTATCAACCCTGTTCCTTTTTTTCTTTTTTCTTTTTTCTTCTTATCTTCAAGACACTAATGATAAAAAAAATTGATATATTATGCTTGTCCGATTTAAATAGGTAATAATCCAGAAGATATCAAAGTGAGTTTAATGATGATGATGCTAATAATAACAATAATAATAATAGTAATAATAATAATAAAACGAAAAAATACTTTTGTTTAATAAACCAATAATATATAAAAATTTGGCGAATTCCATTGCATCGCGCTGTTGATTCAATTTTCTTTCTTTCTTTCTTTTTATTTTCTTTTTTGAATTATCATTGAAAATTTATTCGATATATTATAATATTTATATATGAAATTTATTTAATTATTATTATTGAAAATGTAACAATTATAGTCATAACACAATCCTACACAATTCGTTATATACACTTCTATCACGTTTCATCTTAACTTTTATCGTTCGATCGTTTCCCGATACGTCTCGTGCACGCATGCATACATGCACGTACGCACGTATAGACTTACGCTCACAACCCAAGCTCACCACGGCCACATCACACGTTCGATGTCGAACGACGTGCTGCGCCCGTCATTATTTTGCATCACACGGATGCGTGATATTAATGGATGAAACGGACGGCACGCGCGACACGTTTTTGAAGTGAAAATTACTATCGACATTTTCAGAGAACTGGCAGAAGGTGACCGTACGCATATACACACGGTGAGAAATGTTAAAATAAACATCAATGAACAAAATGCATGTCTCGTTAAACGTGTATGTCTCGTTAAACGTGTATCCTTTCTCTTCTTCTCCTCTTTCGTGTATAATAAAAAAATATTCCAAGAAATTTAACGGGCAGATAAATTCGAAAGGATGTTATCTTTAAAAAAACCAATGCGAAACTAGTAAGTACGAATTCATTTTGAACATCTCTCTTTTCTTGATTCACGATTACGATCGAGAATAGGAATAATGTTCTCACGTTGGAGAGAAAGAGAAAAACAGATGGAAATTTCGTCGGCATATTTCACGAGCCATTTGGTAGAGAAGTTTTTATCGATGAATCATTCCCGCGAATCGCTTTACAATCAAGTAAAAAGGACATATAAGAAAAGAATATTTGAAAGACCGAGTATCGTTCGTTCGGTAAAAGAGAACGAGGCCATAAAAAAAATTTTTCTCTAGCAATTCGATTGATATGTTGATATTTTCCATGCTGTCGAAATAACTGACAACGCAGTTCTTTACAGTCAAGTTTTATTATATTCGGGTTAACTCTTATGGTGTTCAATGCTTACTTTCCATAAAACATTACGGTGGATTCTTTGATGGTAAAAAGATTTCCAGGAGGAAAAAGCTTCGTATAGAATCCCGTACTTGATCTTCTTTCAACGGTGCCCTGCTCTTTTTATTAAATTTGAAATCTCAAAGTTTTGTATAGGGCGTTTACTAAACACTAAAAAATATTAAAAATCTCGATTGTAAATTGTTTGTAAAACAAAAGTTCACAATCAATTATAAACAATTAACAATTCGTATTCACAGAGGCTAGAGCATTAAGCACGAAACCTCAATTAATGAAAATTAGATGATTTTATCGTTAAATATTGTGAGGCGATTGGATTTTAACCATTACGTTTATGACTTCAGTGTTAGAAAGACCATTTAAGAAATTTATCGAACATAATATCCCGTATTGTGAAATCTCGCCGTGGCGTCACGGAGATTATACGGCATTTAAAATGAAAAAAATCTATCTTTCATATTTTCTAGGACTATTCAACTTCATAAGTGAACATTACCGAAGTCGAAACTTAGCTA
>OU964968.1:1387315-1397315 GCA_918808275.2 Dolichovespula sylvestris
TAATAGATAAAAGAAGAAAGAGAGAGAAAGAGAGAGAGAGAGAGGGGGAATTCGAGGAGAAAATACGAGCGGTATGCTTAAAGGGGAGCACTTAATATTCGTGCAAGAATGTAATTTCTCGCAATTTGTTTTCACTAATGATGCCAGTTAGTCGCGTAGACGTCACTAAAGGACGTAACACGTGGAATTCCACTTTTCTATCGTCCCTATTTTTCTTATTCTCTTATTACTTCTGGTCTGTTGGTCTGTTTATCACTCGCGTTTTCTTCCTTTATCTCTTTTTCTTATTCTCTCTAGTACATTCTCCTCTCTCTTTCTCTCTCTCTCTCTCGTTTTCTCTTCCCTCATAAAATGAATTTCGATTAAAAGAACGAACAGGACGTTTACCTGTCTCGTATAACTTTTTACCGGTTCATATTTTTGTTCGTACTCGTTTAATAATCTCTCGATTGAAATAAAGCCATAGATAGGTGAACGGTCACACGGGTTATATTAGTAAAATCACGAGAGACGATAATTATAACGTCGAGAAAAAATAGGAAATGAAATATATTTTTAAATATATCAAATAGATAAAAATTGATTTCGAACGAATTTTGTTAAAGCGTCTCAAATTATCGATTACATCAATACAAGAAGGAGAGACGTATAATTAAGTTAAACGTTAGCACCAGCGTTAACTTTTCCCCGCTTTGGCTCTTGTCTCTGGATAATCCTATCTAATTCCATTAGTTGACCGTGACAGAGAGCTTCTACAACTTCTTCATGTTCAATAGCGATCTAATTTTTGCTTGTTTCCGTATAGAATCGAGACCGATCGGAACAAGTTTAAATTGAATCTTATGTAACGTTGTCTCAAAAAAAAAGATAAATAAATACAAATAAATAAAAGAAGATTGACAATAATTTATACATAACTTTCGATCGAAGTTGACGGTTTCATTTTTTATTTTATTTTTTTTTCTCTATAAGTAAATTTCACTTTATTATTAAAAAAGATCTCCTTTTGGTCGACCATTCAAATATTTCCTTCTCGAAAGCACAGGACTTTTTCGACAGTTTCTCAATGCCAACTTTCCTCTTCGAGAAAGGAGTATCGGAAGGTGTCGCGTATCGTGTGTACTCAATCAATTTCAAACCCATTTCATTAAGAAGATATCGGAGCTTCTCTCACCACCTATATTGGCCCTCCAGCAGACTCCGAACTGAGCTCTGAATTTCTTCTTCGTTAAACTCTTTGTATTCTCGAGAGTTTCCATCGTCGCCGGAAGGAAGAAACTACCTCCAACTCCCTTTTATTTTTTTTATCTTTTTCTTTTCCTTTTTTTTTACGCCGAGGTTAATTAAACTAATGCTAAAGTATGCAAAGGGAGAAACAGAAAGAAAATATTAGTGATTCATTTCGTAACGTTAAAACGTTTCCCGTTTTGATTAGATTTTTTATTTTCATACTATCCCATGGAAGTGATCTCGTTTGTGATTTACGAAAAAGAATTATTTTTCTTTCTTCCTTTTCCATACATTTTCAAATAAAGCAAATGAAGTTTACTATCTGTTAATGATAGGTAACGATTTGTTTTATATTAAAATTTAATATAAATTTGAGATATTACAAAAAAAACAAATTAAGAATGCAATCGGAAGAACTAATGTCATTTCGATTTCCAGATAAAAATATAAGTTACATTCTACAAAAGTGACTTGATGAAGCAGCAAAATGTGAAAAAAAAATATATATATATATATATATATATATATATATATATATATATATATATTTTATACATTGAAAGTGTTTCCTTAGGAAGGCAATGGCACGATCAGCCAGGCCACAATACGCACGAATGAATTGAATGGGGAAAAAAGAAATGGCGTGGCTCCGTTATCGAAGAGGATACGCTCGTGAACTGATCGTAAAAACTTGCTATGCCCTGAAGCAATCTCAATGTATACATGTACAGATATAGAAAACATACGCGCACGTACACACATATATATATATATATATCGTAACGTAGGTGTTCCGTGCCATTTTGTAATAAATATCCGTATGTCGACGAACAATGGAAACGCGACGCGCCGAGACGTCGAACGGAAGAATAGTTCGAGAGACCTGAGATATTGCTCCTAGTGAATAACGAAAAGCATCGAATTCGACGCACGTCTTTTCCTCATCGTCCTTTTACTTCTCTCCCCTATCCCGCCTCATCATCCCTCTTACCCGTACACCTCAACCCCAATCCCACCTTCGACTATGCACGTGCATATATTTACCGCAATTATCTACGTGCACGTATTTAGATACGTAAGTATGCATGTAAGTACGTACTATATATGTATGTATGTATATATGTGTGTGTGTGTGTGTGTGTGTGTGTATATAGGGTGAGGGCGCTATCTATTGCCACCTAGAATAATTCCGAAAGTATAATAGAAGTAGAGAAGTTTTCGAAACAAAAGTTACGTGGGATAACGGAGGCTATCATATGACGTTAGTTTTTTGTTGCTAAGTGGAGTCGCATTAAAGATTTGAAGGTCAACTTTGTTTTTTTAAATAAAATGCTATATTTTGATTTTTATTTTCTGATAGCAGCTATTGAGACGAATCCAATTATGTGCAACATTAAGGTTTTTGAAAGTCAACAAAAGTCATTTGAAGCAAAAAAGTGAAATGAACTTTATTTTTATGTGAAATGAACTTCATTTGTTCGAAGTGATTACCAAGGTGTTCCAAGTAATTATCATTGGTATCAATGCAGTGCTGCGATCTCCTTATCACGGATTGTGTAGTATTTCTTATCATTTCAGCACTTATCGAATCACATGCTCTGAATTTTTTATAAATTTCTTTATAAACAAGGTTTTTCAAGAATCCCCACAAGAAAAAATGACCTTTATTGACTTTCAAAGACCTTAATGTTGCGTATCATTGGATTCGTCTCAATAGCCGCTATCAGAAAATAAAAAGCAAAATATAGCATTCTATTTAAAAAAACAAAGAGTCGCACCACTGATGCGACTCCACCTAGCAACAAAAAACTAACGTCATACGATAACCCCCGTTTGTCCCATGCAACTTTTGTTTCGAAAACTTTTCTATTACTATCATACTTTCAGAGTTATTTTAGGTGGCGATAGATAGCGCCTCATTCTGTATATATATTATAAAAATATTATTCTTAAAATTCGTAATAAAAATTTTCGTTTGCTCGAACGAAATATTTTGATATTTAATTGCGGTTAATATACGCGTACTTATATATACGTATATATAGGTGTTAGATACACAATGATCTCTTTCCCTTTGTCTCTCACATTTGCAATCAAAGCCCATTTGTCGAGCTATCGCGTGACACAAACAATTCGTCTTTGTAATTGAGAAGCACTACCAAGGTGTCTCGTTCAGGGCTTAAAGGGAAATAGGCGTTAATTATTCCAATGTATACTAATTGCTGATTCGGTGGATTATCTGGTTATCTACTGCACTCTCTGTCTGTCTCTGCCCCCCCCCCTTTCTCTCTCTCTCTCTCTCTGTATTTCTAGATGGTTAACTTTCATTTTTCCTTGATTAGTATGTCTTATTGTTCAATGTTTCACCAAATATATTATTTTATTTCTTGGAATATCGATAAATTGTTATTTAAATAAATATGTCCTTTTAATGTAATGAAATTAAAGGCAACAAATACGTATGAACTTTCTTTCTTTCTTTCTTTCTTTCTTTCTTTCTTTCTTTCTCTCTCCTTTTTGGTTCTCATTCTCCGTTTGTTAATGAATCGAACGAGGAGATTACGTCGCACGTGAAAATAGAGAAAAATACGAACGCGAAGAGTATTAAAATGTAGTTCCATATAGCGGTCGGCTTCTACCGATTAAAGGAGTTAATGATGATTAATAAAAATGCGAGCAGATTATCCTGATAACGAGGATTTTGCTGGTCCGCCTTCGGTAAAGCTGGTCTCCCCCTATCTCTTATGACGTTATTAAGAGAAATTTATCTACTTCTAAAATGACCGCAGAAGAGCTTGAGAATTCGTTTAGAAGAATTTCTTTTGACGCGTAACCATCAGAGAAACGAGTACGATGACGAAAAATTACCCAATACCTTTTTTCATTTTATTTTACATTTTAATTGGAATCATTCTTTATTAATCCTTTTCAGATGGTTACGTCATAAAATGATTTCTTTATAATCGTATAATTAACATTTTAATGAACTTTTATGATTAACAAAAATTTACTTCCAATTATAGATACGATCGTCATTGTACATTTTCTAAGGAGAAATTTATCTTATAACCAGTGAAAATGAATAGCTAAGATTTCTTTTTCTGTTTTTTCCATCTTCCTTTTTTTTTAATAGAGAAAATAGTCCGAGGGCTGAGATATACGCATCGTGTTCATTAGACTCGCGATTTAAAAGGTTTTAAGCGTTCAAAGGCTTGTAATATCGAGCACGATCCTCCCAGACCGTTGAAGATTCGCCCAGGACTAATCTTCTTGAATTTATGGACCCTCCCGATAATGTTCAACCTCGTTCATCTACCTCCTCCTCCTCCTCCCCCTCCTCCTCCTCCTCCTCCTCCTCCTCCTCCTCCTCATCCTCCTCTTCTCCTCCTCCTTCCGTTCACCTTAATTCTAACCTCGGCTCGCTCGATTCCGCTTCGCACGAAATTTTATGAGTATTTTCCCATTTCCAACTTCACAGTATCATCTACCATCTCTTCCTTTCTTCTAACCTAACCTCTTTCATCCATAGCCTTTTTTTCCTATCGTTCTTTTTACAACATTTCTATGATTGTTGTTATCGATTTTACATACCTATTTGGTCATTATAGATACAAATGCTATTACGTTCGAGATAGTCGGAGTTTTCCATTTCTTTTCTTTTTCTTTTTTTTTTTTTTTTTAATTTTCCTAATTCGTGTCGATATATTCTTACTCCGACGAAATGACGAAGAAAAATTTATTCGCGATTGAAATGAATTTCATCTGATCCAAGGTAAATGATCCTCTTTGCAGATCGCATCGATCTTCCTTCGCTATTTCAACTTGTCCCTTTCTCTCTCTTTCTCGCTTGTTCGAGATCTTCCATCGGCTTCTACCGAAAAATCGATGAATTTACAATAGCCGACTCATCTATATTTATGGGCCGGATATGTACGGCAGGAGGGTGCGACATTATTCAGTTCGTACGACGATGACGCACCGAGGCAAATGCACATGACGGACAACACGGCTCGTTAAAAATTGAATCTATTTGCGCGTCGGGGCTTGAAATTCAAATGCCACGAGAAATATCCATGCCTGCCTGGCTTCCACCAGCGGTAGCAGCGGCCTATAATCGATATATCCATCGCCAACGGTCGCCAGAGTTAAAAGGAGAAGAGAAATTGGGAATGCTCGAGAATTCGTGTAACGGTGTTCCGTATCACAAAGGATAAAAGAGGGAAGGAAATGAGTGCACTCGAAAAATATTACATTCTTCCGTTCTTTAATACATTTAACTTTGAATTGATTGCCAGAGAAATGCGGAAGATTGATCCCGTTTTTGTTATTTTGTTATTTTCTTTCCTTTTCCTTCTTTTCATCTCTCTCTCTCTCTCTCTCTCTCTCTCTCTCTCTCTCTCTCTCTCTCTCACTCTTTCTCTCGAAATAGTACCACCGACTAGCATTAAATTTAATTAGAATTTTAATTCGTTGTATGAATAGAAAGTGGAAGAGTGAGAGAGAGAGAGAGAGAGAGAGAGAAAGAGAGAGAGAATACATTGGAATTTTTTCATTTTATGACAAGACAAAAGGTACGACATACATACATATAGATCTTTCTAGATGGTTTAATTCATTGGAATGTCATTAGCGTATTCGTTTCTCAATATAAACGATTCATTTTCTTTTCTTTTTTTATATATTTTTTTCCTTGTCTTCTTTCTCCCTACCCTTCGAACATTTCAATATTTCCTCCGTTTTATTTCGAATTTCCAGGAAAAATTTTGTTCGTAACACGGGCAGATAATTTTCATGCCAAGTAGACGGAAGTTCTAATTCATGGGACAAGCACATTTTCAGACGTATATTTCTCTTCATATGCACATAAAAATTGAGGGAGACATAAAGAGAAAGAGAGAAAGAGAAAGAGAGAAAGAGAGAGAGAGAGACTTTTCTCGGTAATTTTAAGCATCTGAGAAAAGAGGTCGAAAAAATTTCGCAACACTCACGTTGTTCTTGAGCTCTCTCTCTCTCTCTCTCTCTCTCTCTCTCTCTCTATCTATCTATCTATCTATCTATCTCTCACTCTCTCTCTCTCTCTCTCTCTCTCTCTCTCTCTCTCTCTCTCTCTCTCTCTCTCTCTCTCTCTCTTTCTCTTTCTCTCCTTGTTCGTTAAATGATCGTAACGCACCATAGTTGGTTCAACTTCTTTTACGAGAAGACGACGACGGAATGGTGGCTGGTCTCGCTCGGCTCATTTATTTTCCCCTTTTCATAATTTTTAATTCCATTCCAGCCAGATTACGGGAAGAATACTTAAATAGCGCACGGAATTTCTTAATTACAGATGATGCATAGCCACGAACGATGAGGACGCCTTTTCCCTACCCGACCGGTACCTAACCGCTTTCAAACGAACGTTCGTCTTATCCTCATAGTCGTATTTAATGACAAAGATCAAGGCCATTTCGTTAAAGGAAATAATATATATATACACACATACACGCGTCTCTCTCTCTCTCTCTCTCTCTCTCTCTCTCTCTCTCTCTCTTTCTGTGTGCGCGCGCGCGTGTGTGTGTGTGTGTAGCTACCTATATGAATATATATCTACATTATTCACAACTTATGCATTGAATTACTTTTAATTTTTAATTAAATCAAATAAATATATAATTGTATGCCCATACATATGCAACAATTATGTAATAATTATATGTTAATAGATATAAATATATTTATTTAGGGATATTTAAATATTTCAAAATAATTCGTTACTTTTAATCAAACTATCATTTCAATCAACAGCTCTTATTTCCGATCCTTCCCGTATCATTAATATCGAATCGGATCTGTCGCGTTAATCCATTTATTTTTTATATTTTCAAACATAAATTGATCGTTTGCTTATATAAAGACATCCAAACCAATAATCGATTGCAAGGTCGAACAATGGAAAGTAATGCGACGATTTAAACCTCATTTCGAATAGATTAATCGGACTGAGGGTCTGATAGAAACGAAGTAGAGAAGGAAGGAGAATTAAAGAGGGAATGGAACGATGTTAGAGAGAAAGAGAGAAAGAAAGAGAGAGAGAGACAGGTTAACTGTTGGGACCGTTTCTGGTTGCCAGGCGACGGAGTATAGTAGTTTTCGCAAGCGTGAAAGCTCCTATGCGACTTTCTCCCTCTCCCCCCCCCCTCTCTCCCTCTCTCTCTCTCTCCTCTTTGTATAGTTTGCTAAGCTAAAGTCTGTGGGAGAGGCTCGTGTCCCTTAATTCTAAGCTGGCTAATCTAAACGGCTCGAGTCAACCCGGTAATTAAACGAGCAATCTCATCTTTCTTGTCTACGCTTTTCGTTTTTTTTCTCTTTTTCCTTTTTATTGTATCTACTCCCAGTTATTCTTTTTTTTTCTTTTTATCTTCTTTTTTCTTTGCACTTAACTCGACAGAAAGACTGTCAAAGTTAGGCGAATGATAAAAACATCATCAACGACGTTCTCGAACGAATTCTATGAAAACGTGAGTGTGTGCAAACAGTGTCCATTATCATTGTTACGGTGCTCTGATTAAAACATTTCTATGATAAAGCGACAACGCATTTTCCTCGACAAGCTTCTCACTCCTCCTACTCGCTCATTGTGGTAGAGGACTTCTTTACTTGCTGATATTACTTCTATTACTGTCACTGTTACTACTACAATCACTCCTATCACTCTCACTACTAGTTCTATTACTACCAATGTTACTACTACTACAACTCCTATCACTCTCACTTCTAGTTATTCTACTTCAACGTTACTACTACTACCACTCCTATCACCCCTACTACTACTATTAATACTATTTACTACTACTACTGATATTACTATTACTGCTACAACTACAACTATTGATATTACTATTACTGCTACAACTACAACTACTGATACTACTATTACTGCTACTACTAATACTACTACTACTACTACTACTACTACCACTACTACTACTACCACTACTATTACTACTACTACTACTACTATTACTGCTATTACTACTACTACTACTATTACTACTACTACTACTATTACTACTACTACTACTACTGCTGTGGGAAGCTTTATGGTTTAATAATCTCTTTCACGGCCCTGTCGTGAAAACCGATTGTTCGGTGTTCTCTCTCTCTCTCTCTCTCTCTCTCTCTCTCTCTCCCTCTCCCTCTTTCTTTCTTTTGCATGCCTGTCCGCACCCTGCGGCTACGCTGCGATTATTTGTCGTTCGCTCTAACTTTCTCTTTGCCCAGGAATTTCGCAGGTCATGTTTAGAAGACTGGACTTTCGACGAAAGGAATATTTGACATCTTTGTCGTTCATACTCAAAGGAAAATAATCATAATAATAATAATAATAATAATAATAATAATAATAATAATAATAATAATAATACTAATACTAATAATAATAATAATAATAATAATAATAATAATAATAATAATAATAATAATAATAATAATAATAATAATAATAATAATAATAACAATAATAATAAAAATGCATTATATCTATAACGCTTTGAGTTAGAATCCGGAAGCATTAATTAACCTGACAGAATGGGATAAAATTTCATCACGAAGCTTTATTTTTTTTCTTTTTTATCCCACTCTTCATCTCTTTCTCGTTAAAAACGCATAACTTTGAGAAAAATGCAAGCGAGCGTAAATTTTCTAGGTACTTCGGGAAACGAGATAGCGAGCTTATGTCAGGAAGGACGAAGGACGAAAAAAATAATGAAACGAGAGTGTAACGAGGTGAACAAGGAAAGAGAGAAAGAAAGAGAGAGAGAGAGAGAGAGAGAGAGAGAGAGAGAGAGAGAGAGAGAGAGAGAGAGAGAGAGAGAGAGAGAGTATCCTTCGACCACGTTGCAATTCCGGGGGTTACTTCGGGCACATATATTCAAGTTAATGACAATTATTATCCAACGAACACGGTCCTTCGTCTAACAGATAATTAAGTACATTATTTATGCAGGATAACGAAGCGGCTTAATTTCTTTTCTTTTCTTTTCCCATTATTTTAAGTTCCTATGTGTTTTCTTATTTTTTGTCTTTGGTTCAAAATATAAAGGAATCGATAAACGATATACTATATATCTTTATTCATTGAAAGAGAAAGAAGATTAATTTTTGTCTGTAACAGACAACAATATACATTATTGTAAAATTACGTACCTACTAATATTTCATACATGGTAAATCATTATCTCATTATCTTCCACTAAGTTTCGTTCAGTTTCAACAAAATTTCAAAGTCCTTATACCTTATCCAAGCAAGTACTACACATCCATATCGATTTTCGTTTAAACTCGATCCCACTCGAGACACCAGAAAATACAATACAAGGTCTCTCGTTTCATCAAGTCGGGGTCACTTGCAACTCATGAAATCGAATTCGTAAATAAACTTTATCGGTGGTCACCTAAAACTTTGATTCGAAGAATGTGAGAATATGAGATCATATCGACAATTCTTTAAGTCCTGTGAACGATTCTACGGTGTTCTACGACTGACTGGAGAGTTTATGGATAATGTAACGTAATTAACACTGACAATGGATAATCGGATAGAGGTGGGAGGGGGAATGGGGAGGAGGTTAGGAGGAAGAGATAGGGAGGCAAAGTTGATGGTACTGAAAGGGTGAAATAGGAGGAAGAGGGGATATTTGAGGTAACGGAGCTTGGTAGCTGAGAGAACGTCGTCTCGAAACGGTATCCCGAAGGAGCAGATAAGACCGCTGAAATATCGACAGCGAGTGAA
>OU964968.1:1402315-1404815 GCA_918808275.2 Dolichovespula sylvestris
CAAGCAAGAACTTGAAATTTTACATCGTTTGCAAGTTATAGAACAAGCTGCAGAAGAGACGAGTAGAGGAGAACAAAGTATACCCCTTGCACCGATTGTACCGAATAGAACAGCGGAAGTGTCGACTTCTGCAAAGGTAAATGTGACAATAATAGCGGATCTTTTAAGTAATTTTAATGGGAGTTTAGATAATTTTGAGACGTGGGAGAGGCAAATGACTTTCTTAAAGACGGCGTACAATCTTGATGATAATATGACGAAAATCCTTATTGGAATGAAATTAAAGGGAAAAGCATTTGAATGGTTTCACTCGAAGCCCGAATTCATCGAAATGAAATCTAATGATTCGTTAGTTGCATTTAAGGGTATGTTCCATCATAAACTAAATAAAATAATACTATACGACGACGCTTTGAAGATCGTGTGTGGAAGAAAGATGAGTTATTTCATGATTATGTTCATGAACAAGTTTTTTTAGCAAATCGAATTGCGGTATGTGAAGAAGATATCATTGGTTATATTGTTGAAGGGATTCGAGATCCTCACCTGCGGGACACAACACGTATCCAACGTTTTTCTTCAAGAGAATCAATGTTGGCAGCGTTTGAAGAAATCACGTTATGCGATAATAACGAACCATTGATTAATAGTAGGATGAAAACAAAAGAAAAGTTCAATGGAAGTAAGTACAAGAATAATAGCGATGAGTAAGATATGAAAATTACGACGGGTGGAAAGAAAGAATCCGGTGATGAAGAAAAAATAGTTAAGCGATGTTACAATTGCGGTAGAAAATCTCACGTCAGCGGTGCGTGTTCTGACAAAAACAAAGAACCGAATTGTTTTGGTTGCTATGAATAAAGGCATAAAGTGTTGGATTGTCCTAAAGAAGAAAAAGCCGAGACCAATTGCATAATAGCATCATCGATGTCGAATAAATATAGTGTAGACGTAAAAATAAATAACATTCTAATATCAGCAATTCTTGATACAGGGAGTGATTTAACGGTCATGCGTGCAGACGAATTTATTAGAATTGGAGCACCTAAATTAATTGACAAGAGTTCCCTTTCGTGGTGTAGGAACTGAATCAAATACAACCTTAGGAGAGTTTAGTGCGACGATAATGATTGACGGACATTCTTATCCGATTTCAATTCACATAATTTCTGATAATCTCTCTTGTCACAAATTATTGATAGGTCGTGATTTTCTGGACAAAGTGGATCTACGCGTGAGGCAAGGTGTGGCAAAAATTAGTCCAATATATGACGAACTTGGTGTGAACGATGCTCTAAGGTTGAAGGAGAATGAATTCTATTCTTTGGAAAAGAAAAATTTTGAATTATATGAAAAAGTAAAAGAGACGGTACCACGTAAGGAATATGATACATTATTAGAGGAGTTACATGACAATGAAATACTTGTTAATAATATGCAAAGTAAAATTGACGAACAAATGAAAGAAAAACACGAATTATTGGTCAAATTTGAAAATATTGTATCTCAACAGAATCAAGACTTACGATATCAATTGGAAGAGAAACATGACGAACTTAAAAATGTTTTAATGGTTAAAAAAGAATTGGATGCAAGGATTATGGAAATGGAAAGAATTAAAATTGATGAAGAGAACAGTATCATGGATCTTAAAAGTTCTTTAGAGAATAATGTTAAATTTATCGACGAATTACAGTCCAAGTTAAAAGGTGCTTACAAGATGACGGAACAGTTAAAAGTTAAACACGTAGAGGATACGGAAATACATAATCGGAGTCTCAAAGATACTATCAAGGAATTAAATGTTAAAATTCAAGAATGTGAAAGCTTAAAAACTGAATTATCAGAGAAGAAAAAGCTTATTGGCCAAATTCTTTCAGAAGAAACTAGAATTACTTCAAAGACCAAGATCCAATTGAAAAATGAGCGAGACTACAAGAAGAAGAAGAAGAAGACGAAGAGGAAGAAGAAAATATAAGACGAAAAGGAAGAAGATGAAGAAGAAGAAGCAGAAGAAGAAGAGGAAGCAGAAGAAGAAGAAGATAGCAGCCAAGAGGAAGTGGAAGAAGACTGTGATGATCAATCTGAGGTTTGCAAAAAGAAATTTTAAACGATATGTTGAAGATTTAACCGGACATTCGGGGTCGAATGTAAATATCAGTATGGCCGAATGTGGTATCAGAGAAGTTTCTAGAAGGTTCTTTAATAAGAGTTTATGCGAGCGTTTCCTTTTTGTTCTGGGTTAACATTTTGTTTTAGAGCAGGAGCGTTGATTCCTCATTATGAGATGTTGTTTTGTTTAATATACGAGAACGGGCAGTCGAGGGAGAAGCCTTAAGACGTTCACTGAGTTGAGACGTGTTTGTTCCTTTGTTCATATTTCATTAATAAATCTATATTAGTCATTACAACTTCCTAGCTCAAAACCTAATTAATTCTAACTTAATATAATTTCTACACACAAACACATATATATATATGCATTTATAATATATAATTA
>OU964968.1:1407315-1447315 GCA_918808275.2 Dolichovespula sylvestris
CCGGTGACCGGTCATTCGATATACGTGCTACTTCGAAGCGTCGATAGCGAATTTCTTCGTGGAAAATCGGTGGTCGTAAAAGAGCTAGACAAAAGAGAGAGAGAGAGAGAGAGAGAGAGAGAGAGAGAGAGAGAGAGAGAGAGAGAAGGGAGAGAGAAATAAGATGGAAAAATAAAACAGAAGTAGGACGTAGTTTAGGGGAGGAAAAGAGATAGAAAGATAGAAAGAAAGAAAAGGAGGAAAAGACAGGAGAGGAGATAACGAAGCCTGGAAGAGAAGTCTGGGAGAACAAAGGGTGCTTATCGACACCGCACTTCTTATCCATAGTAACTCCTTTTATTTTATCCGTTTTCCTTTCTCCGCTCTTCGCTAAAACTTCGAACTCGTAGTGTGTATCTGAAAGATAATCAGAGCGGAACGTACTTGGCCATAGGATAGCTATTTTTGGTCATACTCTTTACCCTTTCTTCCTTTCTCTCTCTCTCTCTCTCTCTCTCTCTCTTTCTCTCTGTCTTTCTCGCTCTTTTTTCTTTTTTTTCTCCACTATATTTAGAATGAAGAGAAATTGAAATAGTCTTATCTTGTCTTACTCATTCTTATATTAAGAAAAATGATTTTTATTCTTATTAGTTGGTACGTTTTTAAACGTGTTCAAAGAAAGTTCAAAAAAGGTTCTGTCCAGGTTTAAGTAGTACATTTGTGTCTAAAAATAATAGTGAATCTTTACGAATGATGTTGCAATTTTAATGGAAATTATTTCTGTAAGATTGCATGGAGAATAATGGAAAATTATAAATAATAATTGTAGATCTAGCGATATATTTACAATTAATGATATTATTTTTGTAATGTTTTTGATTATGATTAAGAAATATGAAGAATTTGAAATTCTTGATATACGTCTCGTTATTTCGTGGATGAGTCCGGTTGGCATGTGACACGCGGGAGCAGGAAAAACAATTTTTATAACCCCATCGATACGTCTCTCGTCGTCCCTTTTAACGTTAACAAATGCGAAGTGAACATACCTAAAAAAGGTAAATATTTGACGGACTTACCTTGTGTATATGACATAGTGCAAAATTGGGTTGTTATGAGAATTAGCGCCAGGTGCCCAAGACAGATTCACGGATTTGGATGTAAAGCTTGTTATGAGAGGACGTTCTGGCGGATCTGGCACGTCTGGAAGCAGAAATTCGAGAAATTCAGTCAAGAAATCCTTGTATGTATTTCCTTCTGAAACGGGAAAGGTAGACAGAAAAATATTTTTCAACTACACCCCACTCCTACACACATGCACGAACATATAAGCACGAGTGCGTTCATGTACATGCATACACACACACACACACACACGTATTCAAGGATTCAAGGATATACAATATGGGAAAAGTGGAGTCCAGAATGGAGTTTTGATGAAAAGAATGAGCCCTTACGATCACTTAATAAAAAGAAATTACAATCTAAGTATATATATATATATATATATATATATATATATATATATATATATATATTTAAAGAAAATTGTAAAAATGATCTGCAAGTCAATCTTCAAGCTTTTTCTCTTTCTCTTATTTCTTAAAATTATAACGATAAATATAAAGATAGAGAAATATATACACAAAAATACAGTAAACTTGATGGCAAAACAACGTATTATTCTACCGAAAAATGCAATTCTAACGCTTTACCATTGTTCTGGCAACCCTGTATCCCATATATATATGTGTATATATATAGAATATCTACAAAATTCTTTGAATTCTTTTTCTCTCTCTTCCTCTTTTATTCTCTCTTTACTAGATAGAAAAATATTTGAAATTAATGCGACAGATCGAGAAATTTGTTGAAACTTTATATGAATTTGCTGATCGTCATAAATATTAGATCAAATGTGAGCATTGAGATAAGAGAGAGAAAGAGAGAGAGAGAGAGAGAGAGAGAGAGAGAGAGAGAGGGAGAGAGAGAGAAAGAGAGAGATTTCTTCCTTCAAAGAATATTAGCGAATCTAAGAGTAAAGAAAAATCTACAGCTGGAGTGCGCCGTATGTATATCTAAGAAAAAAGAAAAGAAACAAAATAAAATTGAAAAGAAGGGAAAAGAAAAAGAAAAAGCAAAAGAAAAGGAGAAAGAAAGGCAGAAAGAGGAAATAAAAAGAAGAGGAAGAAGTTACAGAAGAAAATGAAGAGAAGAAAAAAGGAGGTAAAGAAGGAAAGAAGGAGGAAGGAAGGCAGAGTTGGAGGAGGAGCAGGAGGAGGAATAGGAGGAGGAGGAGGAGGAGGAGGAAGTACACGTCGAAAAAGTTTCTAGGAGATACACCGATCACGCTCGCCTTGGCAGGCCACATCGGATAAGAGTCCGTGAACGTTTAATATGCACCGCCATGCTACCAGAGAGATATAACATTGCGCGCACGTTGCATAAGATCATAAATGAGAGCAGGGACCTCTAAGCCCCTCAGGAAAGAGTCGTCATCTTTTTTCGACTTTCCTTCATCTTTCTCTCTTCTTCTCTTCCTTTATATATATATATATATATATATATATATATATATATATATATATATATATATATATATTTATATATATATATATATTTATATATTTATATATATTATATGTATATGTATATATATATATATATATATATATATATGTATGTATTATATGTATTATATATATGTATTATATATTTGTATTATATGTATATGTATATATATATATATATATATATATATATATATATATATAATATATATGTATATTTCTATATATATGCTGTGTCTGTGTGTATATATATATATCTGTATGGACATATACATCTTTCTCTTCCTTTTTTTTCTCTCGTTCATGCGCATGTGCATTTTTGCCAGCGTTCGTAACTACGTTCCCTCGTTGTTAACCGATTCTCTGTACTCACACTATTCACCAACAACTCCTCTTCTTCCTCCTTCCTCTCTCGTTCACGGAACAACGTCATCATGTTTGCAAAGCCACATTTAGACTCGTAACGCGTGCTGGCCAACAGAGTATTAGCTCTCGACATTCGCCTCTGTTGGTAAACTTTGTTTGCACTTTTGACGCTTGTTTAGACATTCAGTGTTTATTGGTCCCCGTTAAAGCGTAAACGAATATTAATCTCACGAATGATATCGTTAATTATTACATGCCAATTATAATAACGTTTAACGTTAACTTACAATCATTTATTTCTTACGTATTTGCCAATGTACACATTATATTTGCTATTTTGTTAACGAAGAAAATTTTAAATCGCTCTATCTGTTTTTCTATAAGCAATTTAAAAGGGAAGATTCAACATTTTAAAATAGATTTTCTTTTTTTTTTCTTTTTTCAGTTCCCTTATCCCCCTCATAAAGCTTTTCAATTTTCTACGCAACCCCCTCTCCTCTTCCCGCTTGAAGAATACTACCCTCCGATATTTGCCTTCGTTATCTTTCACCCCATGGACTTAAATCGAGGCCTCGGAGGAATCAATAAAGGGCGATTAAATTCAATTGCAACCCTTTGCATTAATTTCCACAAAGAAGCACGAGTTACACGAGATGTGAGGTGAGATGGAACTGGGAAGGGTGACGAAGGGAGGTAGGGTACTATTTAAATTAATTCCGTACTATTTAAACAGGCACCCCTTTTTGCATCCACGGTCCTCGATGTTTCCAACTTTCATTAATAATTCATGTTTCTTCGTTCTATGGGTTCAATAGAAACGATGCTTCTTTAATTCCACGAATGAAAGTTGAAGAAGAAAGAAGAAAAAGGAAAAGATAAATGAAAAAGAGAAAGAGATAGATTTATAGATAGATAGATAGATAGATAGGTAGGTAGAGAGAGAGAGAGAGAGAGAGAGAGAGAGAGAGAGAGAGAGAGAGAGAGAGAGAGAGAGAGAGAGAGATAGCCGATGGAAGAAATTACTTATTCTATCTTGCATAATCTTTAACTTTTCCTAATGATTATTTTAATTGGTCTAGCGGCACGAAGATTTTGTTTTTTGAGTCGAGGATTTTCGAGATTTTTCGTTTGGTCTAAGCGAACACATATGGCCCGATATCAAAGATTATGTAGTTTCCACCACGTACAAGGATAACTGCACACCACTGGGGGGATGATACTACCACTGCTGCCATACTTTACTGTCGCAGAATATAAATTTGCTAGCACGTTTACGAGAATTTACGAGCGCCATTTTAAGAACTGTTTTGCCTTGTTCAACCATATGGCACCCCGTTGTGGATATCTCTTAGAATAGTTTTACCCCTACGTTAAAATTCAGTATTTAACTATTAACTAGCGTGCAGTCACGACAACTTTTGGACTTTTCCTCATCCTAGTTTTTTCTTTTTCTTTTTCACCCTATCCTGCTCGCTCTTTTACTTACTTTGTGTACGCATTTTACTATGCGATGCTACGCCGAGATTTCACGCTGTTGTTAAACTAAAACAAAACAAAATAAAAAAGAAAGAAAAAAGAAAAGAAGAGAAAGAAAAAGGAACACTTTGTTTTATATCCTCGTACATTGTACTTTCTTTTAACGGTGTCGGTGCTCTTTTTCTTCTTTCACTATGTGTACATACCTACTTGTTCGTCGTTGCGAAAGTGAAAAAGTTTTTCTTTCCAAATGCACAACCAGTAGATATAGGTCGTCAACAAAACGAATCACTGACCCATATAATTTTCTAGAGAACACCTGTCAGTTTCAAGGTAGGTGTAAAAAACTGTCCCGACGTTCCAGCTTTTCATCAAATGTACTGACCTAGAGAAATACGAGGAATTGGCTCGGCGAGCCGGATGTAACAAACAAAAAAGAAATAATATATATATATATATATATATATATATATATATATATATCACACATCGTAGAATAAGTTCGATGTCCCTTGCGAATATGCCTTTCATTCATTTATATCCCAACCCAAATATTAACACGTATCTATACATAAAAAAAAGATTGTTGTCCGAGGAAACATAGTAGAAACGAGAGAAAATTAAATAAATAAATATTAATTTTTAAAAGTATTTCAAAAATTGAATGATTTATATCGATTACTGTTCTGTTGGAACAATATAAAAACCATCTTGAGATCTTCTTCTTAAGATCGATGGACTTTTCGAAATGATATAAAATGAGTTTGACGTCTTCTATGTAGTACATACATACACCTTTCCCAAAATAATGTAGAATACCGCTAATTTCCGTGATATTCAAGAATTCAGGAGGTTGCTTTCATATCCTTTCGCTATGATCAAACGACGAACCGATCGGTCTCTTCTCTTTGAAGGTAAACGTTTGAACAGCAGCAGCACTAAAGTTTCACGACTCTATTTTTCATCGAAATTTCTAATCATAACGCATAGATCGATATTCAGTAAACTATGTATCAGTAGCAGCAGTATTGCTAGCAAGGTATTTCATTAACTTTCCAACGTCGATCGTATATATTCTTATGCCGAGATATGAAATTTTATCGTGGACGTCGAAGTGTATAATCAGTTTTAGGAAATATCTCCATTTGTTATCTCTTCTATACATATACACGCATATATACAATATATATATATATATATATATATATATATATATATATATATATTACACACACATATTTTTATATAAATACATATGTACGTATATATGTACGAAATATATTATATTTATTTTTGGCGAATGTATAATTTCATTACGTTCTCTCATTGCTTATGATTAATTGAATTATTTTTAGATGAAGATCACTTGTAAAATAAATTGTTCGTATAGAAAATTAATGATAATAACCATTAATCATATTATTATTCAGTGTAAATTAATGGACTGTCTTAATTTATCTCTACCTTCCGCATATTCGGAAATTCTAAAAACGTTGAAGAAAAAATTCGATTTATTTAAAAATGAATGAATCGAGGTACGTGATATAACATTCGTAACCGTTTATATTTCGATAGTACGAAAGGAAATCTTACAAAACATAACATTATATTTCAAGTTTAAAAATAGTGCTATATTCGACTAGTAATGAGGGTTGTTCCTTCGAGTCCCTTTTATACATTCCTCCTTAGAAGGACGTCCAGTTTGATGTTGACATTTCTCTCGTCTATAGAAACGCTCCATACGAAGCTCTATGGAACGGGATTGTCGTTAGATCGAGGATAGGATTACGAAGGTCGACGTGCCAAGTGAAAAATCGCAAAATGTCTCAGCGAAATTGGCCGATGGTGGCTCACTGTTTCTACGGGATATCGATCCGATCTAACGGGATTTGCGTTGGTCCTTTGTGTTAGCGACAGACTGTAGAAAAAGAAGGAGAAAAAGAAGAAGAAACGAGAAGAGAGGAAACGAGAAGAGAAGAGTAGAGAAGACGAAAACTGGATGAAGGAGAAGGACCCAGGTGCCACACAGCGAGCAATAATAGAAGGCAGTTTTCTCCGAGTGCGTTCGGAAACACTGGACTGAAGAGAAGAGAGCAGGAGCAACTCGGTCAAAGCGTTTTCCATCCCTTTTTCCCATTACCTCCATCCCTTTTCACGCTTTTCGAGCTTTTCATTCGTGGACGGACTGCTTATGCTATCTTTTTTTTTCTCTTTTTCATTTTTCTTCTTTACAAGTACAGAGACACGCGCCGAGTTTGCCGTATCGGTGTCCGCCTGTGAAAGCAACTTCTTATTTTTTTCTTTTTTTAAACGAGACATCGTACTATGAAACGTATAACATAATTCCCCCACGTGCTTGAGAATAAAGTGCCGGGAAAGTTGCTCTTAATAAAAGCGTAATAAGGATCACATGTGGAAAGAAAGGACGACGAAGAGTAGGGGAGTCTGCAAAGTGGTAGGAATTGAGAGGACATTGTAAGTAGACTCCGTCAGGATAATAAATTTCAATAATATATACAAGTACAATGTTTTCTTCTTCGTATGGTAGTTTGAGGTCTGTTTATGATCTGCAAAATTTCTAATAACCTTTTACACTGGTTGTGCAAGTTAATTATAATTTTTCTTTCTTCTATTGTAGTTTTTGCATGTTTCCGTCCCATTTTACAATAATAATTTTTAACAATACAAAGTTTAAAACTCTGTTGATATTAATAACGACGTTTCGAAGAAGATTGGCAAGATCAATCATAAATAGGAAGCAATAATGTAATGTGTTTACGTTATAAACTCTCTTATAAACAGCTTGAAATAAAAACCGTACGAATACTAATTGCTTTCATATTTCTGTCAATTTTTTAGTTTCTTTATATTTCTAATTTTATAAATTATACAAACAACTATTTTTTTTGACTATATCCACTCCAAAGATTTGCGCGAATATAATACGTATCATTGTTTATAAAAAAATTAATTAATAAACTACAATAACACGAAGATTGATTTCAAATTGATTAGTGTATGAATACTTTCTACACTTAAAGTAAGTGTGAGACGAATTAAACGGAAACTAAGTCGTTCGTTATCGAGCATGACAAAGGCATGTCACGTACGTTTCTCGTTTAGATACGCAAAACGTCGAAATGTTATGAGGCGACTAAGCAAGAAAGAGAGAAAGACTAACATATATATATATATATATATATATATATATATATATATATAGAGAGAGAGAGAGAGAGAGAGAGGGGGGGGGGGAGAGAACAAGAGATAATATATAACACCGTGGGAGTCGTTTTTGAGTAGAGTGGACGAGCAAGAGGATGGCCTCTTTCCTATTCGAATTTTTGTGCTGCGAGTCTGTCGAGCGGAAATAGCAGCTGCGCTTCGTGGCTTTTCCTAACTAGCTCGGTAGTATCATGAGACTGCCACGATCTCTCTCTCTCTCTCTCTCTCTCTCTCTCTTTCTCTTTCTCTTTCTATCTCTATCTCTATCTCTATCTCTAACTCTCTCTCTCTCTCTCTCTCTCTCTCTTTCTCTCTCATTGCAAAATAGAAAAGGGTCGAGCTCGCTTTACTAGAAGCTGCCACGCACGGTACCACACCTGGAAACTCGGAATATGCTTCCGTCAAAAACAGCCTTGGCAAATTAGTGCCCACTACGTAATACATACATACCATATACATATATATATCTATATATATATATATATATATATATATATATATATACATATATATATATATATATATACATATATATATATACATATATATATATATATATATAAATATATATGTATATATGTGTATGTATATATATGTGCATAGACGTAGTTAGGTATATATACGCGTACATCGTACGAGTACGTTCATGGTCGAACTCTCGAGCACGTTTTTCTTGTATGTTGCCCATAAATATAGTTTACGTAATTGTGTCACTCTGCCCAACTGAAACACTACGGTGTTACCAAACGTCTACTTTGCCTTTTTCCGTCGATGGATTTTCACGCTATTCTTATTCGTCTCCTTTTCTCAACATCATGATGATCTTCTTTTTTTCTTCATCTTTTTCTTCCTCCTCTTCCTCTTCCTCCTTCTCCTCCTCCTTCTCTTCTTTCTTTTCCTCTTCGACGTTTTCTTCTTCTTCTTCTTTTCTATTCGTTCTATCTACCTAGCTTTCCTCAACAGCGTTCCTCGTGCCCCACAACTCTGTAGAATTTTAACTCCAGTGAATTTGAAATTCGAGGACGAGCTGGAGGAGCTGCCACGTCGTTGGATGGTAGAGAGGGAGGTTCGGTGGGTACCTCTGGCGTGAAACCGGATGGAATTAATCGAATATAAAACACCGCATTAGAACGTTCGGGAACTCTCTCTCCCTCTCTCTCTCTCTCTCTCTCTCTCTCTCTTTCTCTCTCTTTCTACTATTGCTATGGTATTGAGAGAGAAAAAGAGAAATAGAAGAAAAGGGCATCAATCCGATTTCTTTTTTCGATAAGCATACGTCTATTTTTATTCTTTTTTCTTTATCCTATGTACATACATACATACTATACGGAAGAATTCACTCGGTCTTAAATGTAATAAAAAAGATTAATGAAATAAAATCGAATATAAAACCGTTCATCGTAACGTTCCGTATTTAGTTTAGATTTCATTTAAAAAATGTAACTATGGAACTGATTCAAATCCAACGTAAAACATAAAGCGTTTATGTAAATCTCACGATATGAATTACGTATATCTATTGTCGGTTATAATATTTGGCACAGTTATAATAATAAAGTAGTGTCTATTTATTTTGTTAGAGTAAAATCCTGTATTTTCTTTTTTTTTCTCTATACAGTAACAATCATAGATAAAGATAATATACATGTGTATATGTGTATAATATACGTGTATATATATAAATATATATAATAATAATTTATATATATATACTCAAGAAAATAGCTGTGGAATATATCGTTCTTTTACCGAAATAATATTAACATTCAATGAGGTTATTAATTTAGTGGTCAACCGAGACGATATAATGTAGCAGTCTCGATATTAATAAGACAATACCATTAAACTCGTAGAAACTCATGAATTTTGAAGGTGTTTGCGACACGATCGCTGCAACTAAAAAGTATATGAAATTATGTGGTCGAAAGGTCGCCATTCTTGATACACAGAAGAGAGAAAGAGAGAGAAAGAGACAGAGACAGACAAGGTAATTTCGATTCGAGAATTGCTCGAAATGTTATATAAGCACAATGATATGTACGCAACGTTTGTTCGAAAATTATTGCAAAACTTCCAAATTTTGGAGGGGTTTCTTGTGTTTCGATACAACAGATCTGTACATGACCGACGGTTGATCGATCCTTAGTTTTGGAAAGTCATTAAATTTCCTACGATACTATGTAACTATTGATTCGAGAAGTCAACCTATGTAATAACACGATTGCTATGATTACAAGTTCGTAGACGGGCAATTTTGATCGATCAAGGCGTCTTAATTTTCCTTAAATTCTCTTGAGTTAATCAGAAATTTACATAGATCGTTTTATTTATATTTCTTTTTTTTTTAACTAAAAAGATTCTAAGAAAAAATTTAGGAAAAGGAGAAAGCTAAAAAGGGATATGTTTTGAGAATTGTTTGTTTAAACGATGGCAGGTCATTTTCTTCGCAAATGTTTTAGAAGAAATACCAAAAAGATTCGTAATCTACTGTAAATATATATATATATATATATATATATATATATATATATATATATATATATACATATATACATATATGTATGTATGTATGTATGTATGTATGTATGTATGTATGTATATGTATATATACACACATCTTGGCCAGTTAACGCAGACCGGAAATATATAGAATAAAATGGAAATAGCATGGTGACCTATTGAAAATAGCTAGGGTACCGATCTGTGCAAATATTTCTTTTGAATTTTTGGGATCTTCAAGTGTTCATCTCTATGAAGAAATACGAAGATAAATCCAAGCAAAATTATCTATTTGCGTCTGTGCGTGTAGTCGGCGATATAAAAAAAATAACACATAATCGGATTTTCATCTAATTTTCTTCCGAAAGAATTCGACAAATAAAAAGCAACGATAATATCGAAAAAATCTACATTCATTTGAAATATATCACATAGTCTGAAATATTTACAAATGTTAAATCTTAATAATAATATTAACGAAAAATTCTCATAAACAAGAAATAAGAAATGAATTCCAATTTCTCTCTCTTCCTCTCTCTCTCTCTCTCTCTCTCTCTCTCTCTCTCTCTCTCTCTCTCTCTCTCTTTGAATTCCAAAGTACAAAGGAATCATTGACCCGTGCGGAAACGCGATTAACTCTTGGTAAAATCTATAGATTGACTAACTCAACGATCTTCTTCAAAAGAGATCCGTAGGAGAAGAAAAATAGGAAGGAAGGAAGGTAAATTTAGTCGATTCGTACTCTACGATCACCGACGAAATTAGATTCTCAAAAGTTAGGACGACTGGTGATATTAAAATGGTTTTTATTAAATGAAACGATGCCGTTAAAATTTACTTACGTTTTTGTTTCTCGAAAAAAGAGAAAAAAGGAAAATAAAGAGGAGACGTTCTTAAGGAAAATAGAATGAGACAACACCAGAAATAAATGACATCGGCTAAAGTCATTTCAACGTTCAACAAAGTCGTCCTTTTTGTAAAAAAAGAGTGAGAGAGAGAGAGAGAGAGAGAGAGAGAGAAAAGAAGTATCAATTGAGATAGTGGTATATAAACAAGGTAACAAACAAAAGAGAGAAATAGATAGATGGATAGATAGATAGATAGAAAGTAAGAGACAGAGAAAGAGAGAAAGAAAGGGAGAGAGAGAGAGAGAGAGGGAGAGAGACAGAGAATGAGTTTGATTTTAAGTGAGTAAGAATCTAACGAAAGAGAACACTTTTTCTTGTAAAACGTTACCTTCTTGTTTAAAGCACGCGAGGAAATGTTTACTTTCATTCGAACGTGTCAATCGTTGATCCTGAAAACCACAATGCCTTTCCTATTTTCTGCACCTATGGCTCTTTGATTCGACTCTATTATCTCTTCCCACTCCCTCTTCCTATTTCTGTCTACTTCTTTTTGGTTACTTTTTGTTCAAGAGAGAAAGAGGAAAAGAGAGAGGGGAGGGGGAGAGAAAATCATTGTAGAATGGAAGAACCGAAACGCTCTGGGCTCCATTTTCCATGGTTTTAAATACATACGTAGTTGGAACCAGTCCGTAATTGAATCGAATTATTCGATCGTTTGCACGTGTTCTATTGGAAAAGTAAAGTGATGTTGAAGTGTTGGAAAACGATGAAATTTGTATAGTTAACACTTGTCTTGTTGCAATCAACTATTATTTTTTTTTTATACGGATACACAAATACACGCGCACAAGCGCGCACGTACACAAAGACAGAGAGACAAAGATTTTCAATTATTAACATCATTAGTTATTTTTGTTTTATGGCTATATATCGAATATAATGTTATTCTGAATCTGTGGTAAAAAAAAATTGAATAGGAAATATTTCCCATTGGGATGAGTAAGTGATTGGGGTTGGGTGGGGGACGTGAAACCAGCCTCGTTATGATTTTAACGAGCCATTATAATTATTATCGATAAAAATCGGTTAACGACGTGTATAAAATTATTCAGGTTACGGTGCAAATCTTGATATTGTTTTCAATTAATGGATCATCATTATGCACGACATGGATTTTTATCTCTTGACGATCGATCTCGAAAATATATTCGAACAATTTGTCATTACATTTGTTTATTTAACAAAGATATATGATCTGCTCGAGGAAAAATACATCCACCAACATGGAAATGTATCATTTAACGTTTTGACACGAACTTTTACTTTAGAAAGAAAAGAAACGAAAAGAAAAGAAAAGAAATAAAAAGAAAAGAGAAGAAAAGAAAAGGAACATTCTTTCGAGACGAACAAAAGAGTAGACGATATTTCATGGAATAAGCGAGCGTGTTACCACCGAGCGTGCCAACATTCGCCATCTGTTAAGCGCATAGACGGATTTAGAGCGGACGCGAGCGACCTTGTTGGAGACAAGATGTTACACGATGTCCAACGGTCGCTGGTATCACGACCAATGGCGTTTGTATATCATCAATGAACAGCTCAACGAAATAACGACGTCTATGTAAACCAACTGGTCTCTCTTCACATTACTGATCCTGATTAACTATGATTAAAACTTCAAACAGTAATAGTATGAAAGATTTTCAAAGTAGATATAACTTATCTTCAAATTCAATAGACTTTTCTTAATTAGTTTAGTTTAAACATATACTCCCTAGATCCTACCATATGAATATATATATATATATATATATAATATATATAATATATAATATATATATATATAATATATATAATATAATATATAATATATATATATATATATATATATATATATATATTAAATACGTTTAAAGTTTCCTTCTATAGTCGGAACAGAGAGAAGAAAAGAGAAAGAGGGAGAGAGGGAGAGAGGGAGAGAGGGAGAGAGGGAGAGAGAGAGAGAGAGAGAGAGAGAGAGAGAGAGAGAGAGAGAGGATATAGGATCTGTACGAAATACGAGTAAGGGTTGGGATTAACATCTACTAGCAGAGATGGAGATCTCGAAACTCCGTTGGGCGGTGCCGGTTGACATTTCATTACGACATAAACGTCTGCGTCCATATCTGAGAAAGTCTTATAACACGTTTCACCTCCCACCCCCTATTCCCTCTTTCTGTGTCCTTCTAACTCTGTCGTCGTCGTCGACACGATGAAATAGGAAGAGGATAACGGTTTACACTCTCGCCCTCGCAGTAGGAAACAATTATTTGAAGACAAAAGATAACGCGTAGACCGTCATGGAAATTTGCCAAGTGTCGCGGAGGGAAAGGAGGGTAGAGGGTAGAGGAAAAAGAAAGAGAGAAAGAGGGTAAAATTTGGACACACTCGATGCTATCCTCTTATCAGTCGATCTCAATGTCTTACAAGATCCAACTCCGTATAATTTCTTTCCTAAGAGTTAGGACCTGCCATGATAAAATTCTGCTATACTAACGAAGCCATTTATGAATTTTCGCGAATAAGGAACGTAATTTGAATTGCAAAATCATTTAGTTTTCTTATTCGTGCAAGAACAATTTTCTATTGTAAATATATATATATATATATATATATATATATATATATATATATATATATATATATGTATATTTATATGTAAATATACATATGTATATATACTATGTAATAATTTATAAAATAAAAAAGTAACCAAAGTTGATACAAAATTCGATCATTCTGTTGTCTCTTTTCCAATCTCATCTGATCAAATCTACGGATAGCTATGAATCGGTCTATCGAGGACACGGTATATTCCATAGTGATTTTCTCGAACGAAGTTCCGAGTGTCATTCGCCTACATTGCAAACCCAGCTACAGAGATAAAGAGAACAGAGAGAAAGAGAGAGAGAGAGAGAGCCACAGAGAGTGGATCGAAGTTCCGGAAAGTTTGAACGTTTGGTATGTAACGAGGAAGATCTCGATGCGTGTTCGGTTTTTGGACTCGACGTACAGAGTAGAATACGAGTTCGTTTGTCGTTCGAATCCCAAAAGCCGAGCCTCGAGGAGAGTTCGGCCGCGAATGTTCGAACGTTTCTAATCTTCCTCCAGAGGAATACCAATTTGTAGAAAATTCAGCTTCAACTTTGATAATAATTCCGAAGAATATTATTCAAGTTTTTGTTAAGAGAGAAAATAATATTTTAGAAAATTTTCAAACAACTTTAAATAAAAGTTCTCACTATAACGATAAGAAATAATAATATAATTTCTACTTATTAACGATTAAGAGATTACACGAGTACGCTTCGTTAAAGTGTTTAATCGGATAGTAACGGATTCCACGACATATAGAGTTTGCGAAGTTTTCAGAAAACAGGAATGGTGTTTACGCTGTTACGTTTATAGGCGTTAGATAGTAGCGAATTAGAAGAGAGTAGAACTGAGAAAAAGAAAGAGAGTTTATGCATTATATTGCTATCATATACACTGTTTCATAGTTCCGAGTTGCGTAATGTATAATTACACGTGTTTCTAACGATATATGACTTTGTATATATGCTCTCATAGAAATATAGTTAAAGGGGTAGGATCTGTGTAGTGTAGTATGCACGACGAACGCGGATACGAGAATGAAGGAAAAAAGAAAGAGATAGAGAATGGTAAAAGAAAGTTTCAGGGGATGAGGAACAAAGAAAAGAATTGAAAAAGAAAGAAACTAACGGAAAGGGAATGAAAGGAGATGGAAGTACCCGTAAAATTTATACGAAAGAAAGATATATATATATATATATATATATATATATATATATATATAGGGGGATGTGGAGGAGGAGGAGGAAGAGTAAGAGGAGACGTTTTGCGGTGGCAAAGCTCACCAACGCAGACAGAAGTGGCTTATTTTTGGTGTCGGGGCCGGTGGGAGAGCTAAAGAATCTCTCGTCTTTGATTTATGTCCGGTACTGTAACTTGCGGATGCACAAACATCGTCTGGCATACGCCGGATTGTTCCTGCATCTTCCGTTCAGATCCTCCTTTTCGAAAACCTCTCCTCTACAATCCTATTCACCACCACTACAACTACACCGCTACCATCGACCACGTTTTATTTCTTCTTGTACAACGAATATTTTCAATGCTTGGCTCCAACATGCAAACTCTGACCATCGAGAGTGTTACTCCTTCTCACGATTTATGTGAGAGAATATTCTTTCTCCTTGTTTCTATTTGTCCACCAACGCTTGAACTTTTCTCAACTTTTCACGAAACAATGAATAAACCCCTCCTCCTCCTCTATCATCTCCCACCAAACCTCGGATATAATGCTATGATAAATTCGTAATAAATCTAATCGATAGATCAAACGTTCCCGTCTGCTAGGTAAGATATAAAAATCTTAGATATAATACCAACGAAAAGTGAGTTATGAAGAATTCGATGTGAAGAATTTTTTCTTGAAAGGGAGGGAGAAAAAGAGAAAAAGAAAAGATGAAGAAAAAAGTCTTCTTCCTTTCCTTCCACCAAATAAGATTTTCCAAGCCTCTTTTGAAGGCAATACGCTATTTATGAGTCGCGCTGTGCGATGAATTATTGCGACGAATCGATGCCGTCCAACGCGACTCGCGTACCTTTGCACTCTCCTCTCTCTCTCTCTCTCTCTCTCTCTCTCTCTCTCTCTCTCTCTCTCTCTCTCGCACATACTCATAAGTTGCTTCAAAAGAAAAGAGATGGAGGAGATGGCGGTGGAGGTGAGTAGGTATGGGTCGCGCGAACGTTACGAGAGAAACCCAATAGCCTTCCGCCAGCAAAATGTCGTTCCGTCGTTTCACAAAAGAAATCTGACGCCCTTCACGCCAGGAAAATGTTATTTTCTGACAATCCAACCTAGATCAATTCTCTCTCTTTCTCTCTCTCTCTCTCTCTCTCTCTCGCTTTCTCTCTTTCTCTTTCTTTCTCTCTCTTTTTCCCTTTCATCTACCTCTAACACTCCTTCCCTTCCTCTTCAACCCCATACTTTCCCTCTTTTCCTTTCAAACGGGCCACTCTCATTCCTTCCAACTCGACGAATGCATCTAACGTTTTTTTCTGATCCACCCGACATATTATCGAACTTTCAAGAACGGAATCAAGAAGATTATTGGCACGTGGATTGCTGGAAATAATGTGTGCGTTCTTTTGTACAATGCTTAGGTACGGAACAAAACATAAAAATAAAAGAATAAAAAATATTAGACGAGTTCATTTTCGTCAATGACGATAATCGACCTTTTCTACTTGAAATTTAACGTTCCCAAAGTAACATTTTGCATTCGTCTAAAGTTCATATTTTTATCTGATTTAACTTGGTCAACCAAAAGTATTAGAACTTTATCTTTTGCGTATTCTTAAAAGATTATTAAAGAGTCTCATTAAGTTTTTATACGTTGAAATTCAAAAAATCGACGGACTTGTAGAATCTCTTTAGGATGGAAACTTACGAAAGTTCAAATCTTTTCTTTTTCGTTTTTTTTTCACCTCTTCCTACATTTTCCTTAAGCTGGTAGATACTTTTAAAAAAGAATGTCATTAAAATTTTACGTCAAATTCGAAAACTTGACGCGAGTTTAAAAAATATTCAGTACGAACGCAAATCTCTCTAGGAAAACTTGAAAACTTGAGAAGTTTGCTATTGTTAAAACAACAAGTTTCGAAAGATTATAAAGATATACTTGGTGTTACATTGAAGCACACATTGGGTCAGACATCGTAGTCGATGCATTTTAATTAGGAATAAATAATCACTCCTTTCTGACATGCCTTTCAAGCTAGACCACGTGCTTGGTTTAACGAACGACCGATGTTCACGCATTCTATTGTATATGCGTGTTTATGGCACAGAAATTGTACATCTTGATTAGGTCACAAAAATACAAGACTTTTCCGTATTGATGAAGTTCCAAAAAAACTGAATCCATTCGAAATACTACGAATAGAGGAGAAAAACAAAAAAAAAAAAAAGAAAAGCAAAAAGCAACGCTAATGACAGTACGTATCCATCTATACCTATAAACGCACATGCACGTACTGTGGGAATTAAAGTCGAAAAGACATCATGCGAAACAGGCAACTAGAAAATTAAAAAAGAAAAAGAGTGAGACAAAAAGGTAAAAAAAGAAGAAAAAAGAAAAAGAAAGAAAGAAAAATAGATAAAGAATAAAAAAAATAGAAATAGAGAAAAAGACTTCGGTTCGCTCCGTTAGAGTGGCCATCGCAATTACCTTCGCGTAATTAATCGGTCAAACGGGGACACTTTTTTGCAGGCTACGCGTTGTATACTCGAGCTCGCTCGAGGGATTTAATTAGACACATTAAAAGATTCATTGGCCAACGAATTCGGGCGAGCTTTCGAAAAAAGCTCTGGACGTTTCCAAATGGATTTCGGTCGTGCATCACGACGAATGCTCGCATGTATTTCACGCGAAAGCCTCTCTCTCTCTCTCTCTCTCTCTCTCTCTCTCCCTTTCTCTCTCTATATATATCTATCTCCCTCACTTTCTGTCCCTCTTTCTCTTCATGTAGCCGTCCAAGGACGATACGAATCGATTTATCATTCTCGTAGCTCGCTGCTCACGCTGAATATTTATTAATTCGCTTCGCGACATTATTACTTCCATGTTTTTCCACATAGAGTCCAATAGTAATCTGATGTTTTATACAAATTAGTCGACAACATGATAATATAATTATTTTTGTATCGTATTCGAAATTACTATCATGTTCAAAGACACGATAGTAATAGATAGAAAATATATTTACGTATACGGGGGGAAGGTTTATACTTTATTCATGTATATTAATTTTTATCATGATTATTCATTCGACAAATTTCGTCGGCCATTAATTTTCGAATTCTTTTTATTCTCACTATATGATTACAAACTAGTTTGTGGTAATACAACGTTAATATACATATTACATCATTAATAATATGAAAGAGAAATTTTTAAATGGATAAAATTTATTACGCGTTATTAGATTTACTTTTTGTATGTGGTTATATCGATCGCAAGAAATGGTTTTATACGTTCAAACAATTTACAATTCTCCCGAGTACTCGATTTTGGGAGGATAAGACGTTAAAATTTGTCAGTCACAAAGGACAAAGTCGTCGACGACGGAGCTCCAGATATTGCTCTAAGGTCGTCCAGTGGTGACAAAGAGGCGTCACAGGGAGCAAATGAGGCCTTTTTTGGATCGATGACGGTCTTCTGCAGGGATTACGGCGAAAACCAGAGAGACAAAGAGAGAAAGAGAGAAAGAAGCAAAGTCTCATACGGCTCGTTCTTACTACGAGAGGAATTTTCAGGCGTCAGGTTTTCCTGAAAATTTATGGCGAGGTCACAGCTTGGATCGCCATGAACAGTGCTCACCCTCCTTTATCTGGCCTTGTTATCGTTCTGAACCTTTCGGACCTTCGCGAACGATGTATAGTAGCTCACACACCCCATCGATGCCTTACCTGACATCTCGTAAAAGCGAATCTCAAAGCGTAAAATTGATCTTTTTAAATTTTTCGTGCCAACTCCACTTGTCTCTCTCTCACTCTCGCTCTATCTTTCTCTCTGTCTCTCTCTTTCTCTCTCTATTTTCCTTTCCTCTTCTGATACACACACACATGTGTGTGTGTGTGTGTGTGTGTATAATATTAGTATAAAGGATCTGTACGTTTTTTAACGATAAACGACTCTTCGACGTGTTTGTTTCGATAAATCGAAAGTAACTCATTTCTGAAATCGGTCACACAACACGTCAAAGACATACGTGTCCGCTTTATTTCGCATAGTAGCAATCTAAAAGATCCATTATTTTCAAAATATTCAATCTCTCTCGATTCGTGTTCACCATTAAACATGATCATTGAATAACCTCTATTGAATAACGTTCAAAAAATCATAATCGATCTTACTCATGATCTTTACTAATTGTCAATTAGAAAAATAATAAGATAAAGTTAATGGAAAATTGTATACATTACTTTTTACTCGCAGAGTATAAATTCGAATTAAAAAAAAAAAAAAAAAAAAAAACAATTTTTCTTTTAGAATTATCCAACAGTTTTCTTCCATATATCACTTTTATACATCTGGAAATTTTCCAAACTAAATAATACAAGCATGGACCATACATCATTTATTTCGTAGTTCGCTTTGATAAGCATGTACTATTCTAGAGAAGACGGTATATAGTATAATATATCCGATGCGACGATAGAATATCTTGTAAACACGCATGCACATAGATAGGAATATATAGTATGACTCTCAAATCGAATCGATATATACATCTATACATGTTCGTATGCATGAATACATACATATATAGAGGGAAAAAAAGAGGAAAAGCGTACGTGTCTTTCGCAAGACGATACCAGTCTCTTTTACATGTAACGCAACATTTTTCGTACGTTCGTCGAAGAATGAATAGAAAAATAGATGAAAAAGAGAAAAGAACGAATTTACGAACGGGTGAGTGAGTGAGTGAGTGAGTGAAAGAGAGGGAGGGAAAGAGAGAGAGAGAGAGAGAGAGAGAGAGAAGAGACTTTTAGAGAAGAACGGTAAATCGAGTTTTAACGCTCTACGCGATCCGAAAAAAGGCTGGCGGAGATGAAAGTGGGCGTCAGCAGGTGAGGAAAGTTAGAGAAGATTGAATAGAGAACGCGACAGAGATCTTTATATAGAAGAGGAGAGACGACTAGAGAAATAGAAGGGGGGTATATAGTAAAGGAGGAAGACAGGAAGAGAGAGAGAGAGAGAGAGAGAGGGAGGGAGAGAGAAAGAGAGAGGGATGAAGTTACCGATTTATTGGACCATAAATTATCCTCAACAGACGTCGATGGCCAATGGAACTCTGCAAGATTCGTTTTTAGAAAAGCGTTCACACTGACTCCTTCCATCTTTCTCTCTTCATTTTCTTCTTCTTCTTCTTCCTCTTCCTCTTCCTTATTCTCTTCTTATCAAGTAATCGCGAGATCATCCAATTTCACGGTGGATATAATTTCTTGCATATTCTTACGAGCCTGTAGAAGCGAAACACGGTCCCGACGTTATAATGTGTTTACTAGACTTTCTTAATTTTCGAAAGACGTCTACCACCAATATATATATTTCTTTATAGAATATTAATTGAATAATTAATTATGTCACTTATTATCATTAATTCGTTTCTGGTATATAATTTGAAAATTATCTGTATGAAGAAACCAAAGAAATGTCCGAGAAAGCATAGAAGAAGGAAATTTTCGTTGTTTCGTTGGATAGTTAACGTTAATAACAACATCTCAAAAAACTTATCAACCATCCAAAGCCATAAAGAGGAACATTATGCGGAAACGCGTTCTCCTTCTTCGTGCTTCCAAGGAAGGGCCTGAAATGGCCAAAGAATACGAATAAGAATAAGAATGAGAAGAAGAGTAAGAATAAAGTAATAGTAAAAGAAAGAGAGAGAGAGAGAGAGAGAGAGAGAGAGAGAGATGGAGATAATGGAATAATGTATAATTCTCTAGTATATCATCGACCAAGCCGTTTAGCGTTCTTTGTAGATGGCATGCAGAACGAGAGAAGAAAACAGCCTTTTTATTTTTAAAGAAGCACGTGGATCTTTAACGCATTACGTACTTGTTATGGCACCTGGAGGCTTCTACATTAATACTATTTCCGCCATTTACCACATAACAAGAACATCTATACCTAACACCGTGAAAGTTTTTAATTGTTCCTTATAATTCATGAGAATTGTTTTGTTTATTTTCTTTTTTTTTTCTTTTCTCACTCCACCTCCCTCCACCTAAGGTATAACGTGAAATAGGGCTCGATGCGATTGTCATAAGAAGTCAAAGAAAAGAAAATGACGAGGGGCCAGGTCGTTTTAACTTTTACCGAGACGGGGGGTAGCGAAAAAGCAACATTAAAGCGTCAGGCCACGTCTTGTATGCATCCCAAGGGCCGTGGATGAGGTATCGTCAAAAAAAGAAAGAGGGCGTCGCTTCTAAATCAGTGTAATCGGTGACCTGCCCTGGGAGTACATTAGAATAATTTATGAGACTACGGTTGCCATCCCCGACAACGAAAGAGACATGCTCGCGATGTTTCCCCGTTCTTCTCTTCTCTTATTCTTATTCCTCTCCTCCCCCTTTTCCTTCTTTGCCTCCTCCTTTTCCTCCTTCACTTTTTCCCTCGCTTTTTTACGTTCTGATAAGAAAAGTAAAGACTTCGGGAGGATGACGTTATAGGAAAGATTACAGTGGTTTCAGAAGGAAGATTTATGTGTATGTATCACGTGCGTTTGCTCGTTAAATTCTATGAGATGTTTGTGACGATCTGTCTTGGAAAAAGAAAAAAAAAAAAAAGGAAAAAGAAGAGGAAAGAAAGGAGAAAAAACAAAAAAAAAAGAGAAGAAAAAATATGTATAACGATGAAGCACGTTGATAAAATATTTTTACGAATTTCTTCAGATGGAAAATGACTCGCAAAAGATACACGTGAATCCTTTCATTTTATTCTACCATGTACTTTCTTTCTCTATTCTCTCAGTTTTACAGACATATATACCTTCTACACCTTTCTCCTCAGTTTTACAGACATATATACCTTCTACACCTTTCCCCTCTCATCCCCCTCGCAAGTCTTTTCCGCGGAAATCCAATCGTGTCGTTCGCGTAGTTTCCTTTTCAAATTTTATGAGTGCATACGTGTCCACTGAAAGTCATACTTTTTTGAGATTCCAACGAGAGAGAAAGAGAGATAGATACAGATATCGAGAGAGAGAGAGAGAGAGAGAGAGAGAGAGAGGCAGAGAAAGATTAAAGGAATAGAAGTTGTACAGGTATTTCTACCACAAAAGATCACAAGTGCACTCATTTACGTGCATTTACCTAAGAAGATGCATGGATCGAGTAAAGTCGAAGAGAATAAAGAGACTTGAAAAATATGGAGCCCTGAAAAGAACATTCAGTTCATCTATATTTTGGACACTTTTTCTTTTGTGTAATACATGACATAAAGCTTAAATGAAACTCTTTACCTCTTGAATAGTTCTTTACCCACACATAGTCAGGTAAGTATATTGGCAAGTATAAGCGACTTACATTAGCGTCTAGTCATTTCTCATAGCGCAAAATTCGAAATGTCCAATCGTCTGCCAGTTGACAAACTCGTCCAAACGCATGACTAGATGCTGGGTTAGATGTTCGAGTGTCTCTTCTTCTTTTTCTTTTTTCTTCGGATTGGACGAACGAGGAAAAAGGAAAAAGAAAGAAAAACGGAGATACGACAGAATCGACGAGTTTCGCTTCGAAAGTGGCTTGAGCTTCTCAAGGTGTACGTGTAGCTACGACACAACTGGTAACGTTGCGATCTAGGACGGCGATCGTTTTACTTTAAATCGTTCGGAATAGGACACGAGACGGAATATTTCCGATAAAATCCGGATATTACCCGACATGTCTTTCCCTTACATTTTTCCTTCTCCTCCCGTTTTCTTCTATCTTTTCTATATTTTTCTGATTCTCTCTCTCTCTCTCTCTCTCTCTCTCTCTCTCTCTCTATCTATCTATCTATCTATCTATCTATCTATCTATCTCTCTTTCTCTCTTTTATTTTTTTTTACAAAAGTATTCTTACGAAAATAATTTTGACTGGTCTCCCAACGTTACGATATCCTGCATTCTTACAAATTAAATAAAATGATCAATAATAGATCTATCTTATATTTTCCCGTAGATATATATACATATATATTTTGTATAAACCGAATGTATTGTAGATATTACATAAAGTATACATACAGGGTGATTCATAAATGCATCCCAAGATTACAGAAAACGCATCTATGCACTGATATTAGTAAAAAGAGATAATATATCTAATATATTAGATATAAATATAATTATATAATATATATAATATATAGTATATAATTATATAATAAATATATTTAATATATTTATATCTAATATATTATATCTAATGCACACAATTATCATTGAGTTCCGTACTAGCTCTAAAATATCAGATATTCTTCGAATAATTTAAAATCCATTTTGTATTCTTTTCCGCAGATAGTGCACATTATATTGTACATTTGCATTGAATATAAAATAGTTTTCAAATCTTTTCAAAATTAAGATTCTAAATGAGATCAGGAGATCGGGGTTGCCATTTGTTTACTTTGCTCTATAAATCGGTTTGTGAAAATATTGTTGATGAATGCTCGCAATGTACGAAGGGAATGGGGTGCAGCACCATTGTGCATAAACCAGGAGTTTAAAATGATATTCAGGAACGTATCTTGCAGTAGTATCTGAACGTCCGTAAAAAATCATGATAAGCAATAGCATTTAAGAGTGCTTCTCCCATCCCATAATTTCTCCCGTACACATTAGCGGCCACTTTGAATATTTTCATTAATCATCTATAAAAATCGAAAATTAACAATAAAATATGTAGGATGTGTTTTCATATGACGTATTTTTATTTATATTAGATATTTAGATTTATTTTCCTTTGTGAAATATTGACATGCATTTATGGATCACGCTGTATACAGAAAGAGGAATATATATACATATGTGTGTGTGTGTGTGTGTGCGCGCGCGCCCGCGTGTGTGTGTCTACCGAAAGAGAAATTGAATTTCGATCGATGTATTTTACTAGCAATAAGGCTTCTCTACGGAGTTTACTTCCACGAAACGCGTTCGGTAAATTCAGAGCACAAAAGTCATCCTCCTCATCGAATGCGACTAAATCGCAAGCGTCACGAAACGCCGAACGATCCGTCCTTACGATTGCGAGTATCTAGTTTCTAGTATCAGTAACTCACGATCACGATGTATTACGTCATTTACGTTTTCCGAAGAAAATTTGTTTAGCGAGAGATTAAAAGGAAAGAAAAATAAGAGAAAGCGATCGCT
This sequence comes from Dolichovespula sylvestris, assembly GCA_918808275.2. NCBI lineage: Eukaryota > Metazoa > Arthropoda > Insecta > Hymenoptera > Vespidae > Dolichovespula > Dolichovespula sylvestris. Next base: position 1,431,264 of record OU964968.1, read on the forward strand.
TATTAGTATAAATTGATCTTTACTAAAGGAGATATGTGAGAAAAGAAAAAAAAAAGAAAGAAACAAGAAAAAAGGAAAAACCCAACACTAAGCAATGTGAAATAGCACATTTATAGCTAAATGTAATTAAAGTTGGTAACATTCTAGAAAGAGAGAGAGAGAGAGAGAGAGAGAGAGAGAGAGAGAAAGAGAGAGAGATTCAATACCCATCGATGGAAATAAATGATTTTCATGTCTGCGCTGTTACAAACAACGTGTCGATGAACGGAAAATAGACTTCGATTCTAAATCGTCATCGTTGATGGATAAACGGTAAATTAATCACCGATAAATTTGGAAGTATTGCAATTTTTTGTAATTTTAATGAGACATAAACGTATAATCATTTACATAATAGAAAATAAATGATTAAATATTTTCCAACATTATTAATTAATTACTTACGTAGATATTGGTTTCATTTCTCTTTTGTTCTTTTTGTCTCCACTAACTTCTCTCTCTCTCTGTCTGTCTCTCTCTCTCTCTCTCTCTGTTCAATTATCTTCTCTCTATCTTTCTCACTTACACTTCAAGCCGATTAATTCGTCCTTTTTGCAAATTACTCGAGGTATTATCGAACGATAACGTGATCGCCGGTGTTATATCCTAACGCACACAATGAAACTAAGCGAACATCGATCGAGTAGCATCGAACCGCTGATGCTAATGCTACGTACTGCCGTTGTAGTAGTAGTCGTAGTCGTTGTCGTCGTGCCGTCGTCGATGATGCCTGCCCGTTCGGATTTACCTATCCCAACGATTCCGTAAGCGTTTCATGCCGGAACGATGATTGTCGCTCCACCTGATGCGCTCATCCATCCGTCGAGAGCGTGTTCTCCGTGTTCTCTTCCGTTTTACTCCCTTATCCGAGTATCAGTAAATATGCACGGCAATGCAACATGAGAGACAGATAGATAGATAGATAGATAGATAGATAGATAGATAGATAGATAGAGAGAAAGAGAGAGAGAGAGAGAGAGAGAGAGGGAAGGAGATAGAAAGAGATAAAGAGACAGCGATACTGGCACACGTGCGTTCTAAATCCGCCGACGTCAACATAATAATTAATGCGTATTGACATGTCGTAACTGCTTGTTTCCTCGAGAGTGAGTTCGCACGCGGAACACTCTACCTCTTTCCATTACTTCCTCGTTTACTGTTAGCTCGTCCCTGTTTTCCGTGCAGCGACAAGAGTCAGCGATTTAGCGATTCTGCGAGGTATTGAATTATGCACCGATTAAATTTGTCGGGAAAAAGATATTTAAATTACTGTTCATGGACCTTTTTTCTTTCTTTTTTTTTTCTAAATCTAAAAGGAATATTTAGACATTATAAAAATACTAGGGAAGGAGGATACTATTGACAAATTATTCAAATATATTAGTCTTTCTATTTCGATGTACCGCTCTATATCTATAGGTATATACAATTTAGTATACACATAAGAACGTTTATGGTAACAACAAACGTATACTTTTCTTAACCTACTTCGTTCTTATCAAAACGATCATTCCCCTTTGAACAATTTTCTTTTCCCTGAGGAAAAGGGAGAACGGGAGAAACGTTTGGAAAGGAAGGAAGGAAAGAAAAAGGAAGGAAGGAAATCGTAGAGGAATGGAAAAATCAGGTTGAAATGAGTATGTAATAGTTACGAGAGAGAGAGAGAGAGAGAGAGAGAGAGAGAGAGAGAGAGAGAGAGAGAGAGAGAGAGAGAGAGAGAGAGAGAGAGAGAGAGAGAGAGAGAGAGAGACAGAAACAGATAGAGAGAGGGTTCGTTAGTAGTGAAAACGACGTAGCATTCACTCGAACGTTCCTGGTGTACGTTCGACAACTAATGAGAGTAATGAGGATCCCCAGAGCGGTCACTCATTCGAATTGCAAAGGTGCTTGGTGGCGAGCCGTGGATAGATAGGATAGCACGAAGAGGATGAGGATTTCAGGGACTCGATCCTAGGGGAGTATGTATGAGAGGGAGAAGGAGAGAGAGAAAGCCGGAGTAAGAGGGAGAGAGAGAAAGTAGTAGTAATAGAAAGAGAGAGAGAGAGAGAGAGAGAGAGAGAGAGAGAGAGAGAGAAAGAGAGAGAGAGAGAGAGAGAGAAAGAGAGAAAGAAAGAGGATTTTTGTTTAATGCTTCCTACCTTGATCATTCTGTTAGCTTTACTGATTTCTCCTTCCTGTCTCATCGTTGATCACTCTATCAGACGTTTTTCTAACCGACAAGTAAATTTGATCGACCATCGTTACTTGATGCTATATCCGATCCACTCTATCGATTTCCGTTTTTAAAGGATTGACATTTCCGCTGGAAAATAACCTGCTATTTTAAAGCACATGAATTCGTTACTTTGTTATGTACATACATTAAGAACGCATTACAACTATGTGTACACTATTGAAATTATTTTTCTGTAATTCTCTCTCTCTCTCTCTCTCTCTCTCTCTCTCTCTCTCTCCTTATTTCCGTACAAATGCGATCTTAAATGTAGAATTAGCATGATTAATTACATGTAGACATATTTTCATCATGCGGATCTTTTCGAAGCAATTCGCATTGAAGGCAATCAAACGATTTCGAATATTAGCACTGGTGCTTTTCGGGTTACGAAATGAATGGCCGGTCTCGTTTGAATTGCAAATGCGAACATCGAACCCAGACTACCATGCGGGAAAATCGGATAATCTTCAGATGTACCTAATTACCGAGCTACGAGCTATGCGTTCATAGAAATATCTACGGTGAAATATTTTAATTATTACGCTATCATCGACGTATCGTCGGCCAAGCGAAAAATCAAAATGCGCTACCTGCAGATCATTATTACCTAACAACTTCATAAATTCTCACAAAATATGCTTGGGTAACTGAATATTCGATGCTGATTACAGATGAATAAATTATAATGCTGCGTGCTCTTTGTTAAACCATGGCTAACCGAAAACCGAAAATAATAATGCTGGAAGGAACGTGTGGGAGGTATTTATTTTTTTAGCTTATTTTTACTAAATTATAACAACCCATAAAAAGATGTAATTGTACATTATACGTATCCCGGATTAAATGGATTAATTAATATACAAGTTTTTTCCCAAGAGTAAATATTTTATGTAAAAAAAAAAGAAAAATAGAACAAATTGAATGTACAAATCGCTAAATTGTATTAAACGAATCGAGACATGATCGATGTACGATAGCTGAGTGATATATTTGTCCAAAGAACTATATCATTCTTACAAGAAGGTGACTTTCCTTGCATCGTACATGATAGTCTAGCACAAATACTGTATCAACATGGCGACACTTTAGAAGGCAGCCGGAAAGAGTAAAAGCGTCTGAAGCCATTTGCAGAGTTCGGATCTTGATTGATGCGTCTACGGCCGACCCTATGGCGAACACACAAAGTGTTTTCGAGCGTAGAGGCGCCAACCTAACTCCTATCTATTGCTTATACTACCTTTTATCTATTTGAAAACTGCATGATTGATCTGAGCAATTATCTATATTATTATTAATATTATTATTATCAGATATTATTATGACTAAAAATATCATCAGGCTGCAATTACCATAATTTATTTTCTCTTTCTTTTACCTTATTTTTCTTTTTTCTTCAAAGACAAAAAATCTTTACGATGAAATTTCAAGCGGATATAACGGATTACGTTACTACTTTATACGCATTTCGAAGCGTGAAATCGCTATTTATTTCTCTCTTGGGTATTGGAAATCTGAAGGGAGGAAGAATGTAGGAGCACCGAAGCGACATAACCATTTGGCCACCTCGAATCCATTACCCTTCCGAAATTATGAAGTTATCGGTCGACGACTTTGCCAAGAACCGATATACCGTTGCGAATGCAAACGAATATCTCGTTCCCTTTTCGAACTTTTGGGACGATTAGTAGTAGGTACTTATATGCTTATGTACGTGAAATTTATTTATACAGTGAGAATACCAAAAACGAAATTTATTTCATATTACAGATTATTAGTAAAAAGATAAGAAAGAATAAAAGTCGATTGAAAAGAATGAAGAACAGGGAGAGGAGAGGAAGGAGGGGATGGTGGAAAGAATCACATGGCACGTAGGAATCGTCCATTCTTCCTTTTGAAAACGTTTCCGTTCTGGTCCTTCAGCTTTATTCGTTCACCTCGCGTGGATACAGAACGGTTTTCCACGAGAATCGTGCTGGGTAGAAAAGGGAATAGTAGAGGAATAGAGCAAAGCGATATTCTTGCGGTGGTGAATTTAAATCCTTCTCTGTAAGGAGAGTGGAGCTAGGAGGGCGTGCCGAATAGCACTTGTGTCTGGTCTAGGAAGAGAAAGAAGTGTGTGTGGGTATATGGGTGTATGTATATGTGTATGTGTAAGAGAGAAAACCGCCCAACGGTAGTTGGAGGTAACAAAACGCTAAAAGCATCTCACGTAGATCGAGAGTACAGTGATATACCGCGGGTTGACGTGAGCCTCTTAGTCCTTTATTTGATATTTATTCGGAAGCACCTTTTCGAAGTATCCTACAAAAGAGAGAAAGAGAGGAAGAGAAAGACAGAGAGAGAGAGAGAGAGAGAGGGGGGGAGGAAGAGAGAGCGAAAGAGAGAAAGCGGATTCACTGAAGACTGGATTTTTCACAAAGTTGCTATCTCTTTCTTGAAAATATCTCAGAGGACGACTTTCTACAATGTCGTCAAATATACTCGATGAAAGAACACGAGTTCTCATGTTACAATAGTGAACAACTTTTGTGGTTACGAGTATAAATTGTCTCATCGTTTCGCGATGCTGCGAATTTAATCTTATAAAGGGATTTAAACAATGCAGAAAGAGAAGCAAATACCACGGGAGGATAGCTTTAAATACTCTCTCTCTCTCTCTCTCTCTCTCTCTCTCTTTCTTCTCTTTATCTTGATCTCTCTTTCTCGTTCCTTAGTAAGGTAAGCTCTGTGACGCACGTATAATGCAAGATTATACTATTCTGAAGGTTTCTTTTATATATATATATATATATATATATATATATATATATATATATATATATATATATATACACATACGGAATACAAGATTACCATGAGACGCGAGCGTAAGCTGTGAATCCCTTTTGAGCTTTTGCACGACGCCAAGAGAAAGCGATAGCACGAGTTATGCTTGAAAATTCACCTTCATAGACCTTTATATATTATCTCACGAAATTAAAATTAACGAACGACTAGCGGCGCTACGAATTTTTTAGACCGCCATTATTAATTATTTATTAATATCCGTAAACGTCTTATCAATATATATTGAACAAACTCTAAAAAAAATAATTCACTTACTAAGATAAAATATTGTTTAACAGTATCGTAAAAATTAAGTTTTGTTTTTTCGATTTATTCGTCACGTAAAAAGAATAACGATAAACTTTTTTATTCTAAACGATAGAGAGAAAGAGAGAGAGGGGGGGGGGGGAGAGAGAAAGAGAAAAGATGTGACGACGAATTATTTTGAAAATCGCCGAATGAAACGAGAATCGTGAGTTTTGGTGCATGACAAAAACTATACATATTTCTCTTTCTCTCTTTCCTTCTTTATTTAGAAAAATACGAAAAAAGCTCTGCTTTGCATTTTTCCTTTGAAAGAGCTTACTTTTTGAGAACATATCGTATTGGACAACGATGGCGTACAACGCGTGACGTTTTGCATTCGCTCGATTCGTGTTCCAATTCAAAGATGTACAGAAATAATGCCAGCTACTGTAGTTGTGTCGTCTACACGAATTTACACACACACATACTTACACACGATTTATATTTCTCCTCATGTATGTACGTAGCAATAGTTTCGCGAAAAACAGATGTTGATTCCTTGCTTTTCGTAGTCACATGAAATATTATTCTTTTTATATACATTTACCAAGTTCGAGTTCATTAACGGTCGCTGTTCCATTTAATAGAGGCAATAAAGATAGATCGAAAGCCGTCGATCCGCTAAAATCCGCTTAGAAGGCGATCGAATTAAATAGTGCTTTTTGAGATTGAATTTCGCCGAAGAGCCGAAGTCAACTTTCCAAACTTGGCTCATCAGGACTTCCCCATCTCGAAGTACCTTTTAGTCATATTCGTTTAGAGTTCGTCGAATCATTTCCAATCGCATTAGACTTCCGAAAGAGTTATTACCGACAGAATTCATAACATATGATCATTGATTTGATCCTTCGATATATAGATACCTAATTAAATCTATCAAATTTAATTCTAATTCCCATCACGATCGAATAACATATAATCAAACATTTTTAAATGACGGAATTATTACAATGTAATTTGAAATATGGTTTTTCGTACAGATAATCATTTTGACTATGAACAGATTGAAAATTATTTATAATAGATTGAATCGTCTTTGAAGACGAAGTTTCCTTCGATATTGAATATGTTAAACATACTCATGTAAATCCACATTGAGTCGTAATATATTGATACAACAATCATGATTGCACAAACACACATACAAACACACAAGTATATGCATATACGTATATAGGAGGATGTATTATTTTATTGAAATTGTTATAGTCATATAATTGTAGCTCGGTTTATTTCGCTTATCAATTAAGCAAAATTCATGATTCAAACGTTTGGCAACCGATCGTTGGTTTGGTATCGAGCACCGACCGAGAATTAATTAATGGTATAAATCAAATCAACCATACTATACAAATTTATGCGCTCGCTGTGATGATATTTCAAAAAATATATTTTAACTTGGCCGCGAAAGCTGTCGTACGAATACAAGCAAACGAAGTAATGACAATGACGATACTAGTTATTCGGTACGAGAAGATTCGAACGGCAAATTCGAGTTTGGCCCGACGCGAGTGGAAATGAGTGAACGAACGAACGAACAAACAAACAAGAGAGAAAGAAAGACAGATATATATATATATATATATATATATATATATATATATATAGAGAGAGAGAGAGAGAGAGATCGATATAGGAAAAGCGGGACTGTTAGTATCGATTTTCAGGAAGCCTGCGTTAAGTATCATAGCTTTTTGCGAACATACTTTTAACTGTCTCTCTCTCTCTCTCTCTCTCTCTCTCTCTCTCTCTCTCTCTCTCTCTCTCTCTCTCTCTCTATTTCTCTTTTTCTCTTTTTTTTGTATTTTTCCCTTCATCAACTTTCCTCTCCCGTAATCGCTCACAATTAGCGTCCTTAGCAGAGAGACATATATTTCTATACTCTCTGAGACGACAAACGAAGCGTTCCAGATTCTGTTCAAATCAAACAATTACATAAAGAAAATGGAAAACAAGTATACTATAATAACTTAAATTGCAAGAAAAGACTAAATCGTTCAAATGAAATGATGTATGAACATACATACATACATTCACGCACACACATACACTTATCGATTCACCTTGTGTAATAAAAAAGAATATTATCTGTATAAGTACATGGTAACAAAGACGTATATGGTAAAGTTCGATCTGGAAAAGGCATACCAGAGATTGGTCAGGCGATTCACATCTCACTAATCAAGGGACGTTTGGACCGAAAGAGCCGAAACTATCTACGCCATTTGGGAGAACCGTTGTTTCGATCTTTCCATCTCCTATCTTTCTCTATATAACAACAAAGTCGGTTTAAATAGAACTCAGTCCGAGTATACCAACTCTCTCTCTCTCTCTCTCTCTCTCTTTCTCTTTCTCTCTCTCTCTCTCTCTCTCTCTCTCTCTCTCTCTCTCTCTCTCTCTCTCTCTCTCTGTTCCTCTCCCTGTCTCTTTTACTCTCGGAGTGAGCCAGGTTGCTATAAATCGCTAGAACGTTCGCAATATTACACTTGACTCATTTGTTCTTCTCGTCTCGACCCTCGACTATACTAACTTATTCATTTAGACGTTTGGATCGAGCCTGTCCATCGTTTTCCACTGAACGTTCAAACATCCTTGACCAATCGATTCGATCGACGCGTCTTGAAGATAAACGCGATTCCTCGTTTCTCGATATATCGATATATCTTTTCACTTACAACGATCCTTTCTATTATTGAAAATGGTTAGATTTGTTGGATAGATAGGAAAATATATATATATATATATATATATATATATATATATATATATAATAGAGAGAGAAAGAGGTTGAGAGATCATCGACCCTCTTACACTCAGCCTTCATTAATTCCACGAGCCTTAAGGAATAAAGAAAACTGACCTCTTACTTTGCTTTCTTTTCTTCCCTCTTTGGCCATACGGAATTTGAAGATTAATCGTAGAAAACTTGTCTTTTTATGTGGCGAGGACAAAAGGTAGGAATCGTTCCTTCTCTTTCTCTTTCTCTCTCTCTCTCTTTCTCTCTCTCTCTTTCTCTTTCGGAATGTCTTAAAGTAAGTCTTCATTAAGATCCTTGCTGCTAGGATCCTTTTATAAGACTTCGCAAAGTACGAAAACGCGCTCGGGTAAATTCGTTTTCTTTCGCAGAAACAAGATTAACGATTCGGCACGCGTCGATATATTTGCGCCTTAATCAATACTTCTTTCTCTCTCTTTCTTCTTATTTATCTCTTTCCGCAAAAATTTTAACTTCCAAAAGTTATCGGCTATGTTCGAGTTTACTCGAACGTGAAACTTTAGGGAGGTTTAATCGGCTCCAATATTCACATTATACTTCCTCTCGAATGACTTCAAATGAATTTCAGATTCTACAATCATGCAAAAGCATAAACGTGTGCAATAATACAAACATAAATCGCATCACATACAGTTATCCGTTATGATTGTAGAATCAACTCACAAATTATTCTAACGCGAGAGAGAGAGAGAGAGAGAGAGAGAGAGAGAGAGAGAGAGAGAAGAGAGAAAGAGAGAGAGAAACCTCGTCTCTAATGCTTCGTCGTTGCTGTAGTTATAGTGTGAGCATTATCTGTTTATAAACCATTGTTTCGATTTATCTCTCAGTTTCATCTTCGAGTTCGACGACGCCTCATTATCGAACGCTTCTACTTGGAATTCTCGATAAAAGTTTAGCAACAAAAGGCATGTCATTACGTCATTAACCCTAAGTACAAACTCTATCTGTATTTATATCTTATTCTATCTCTTTTATTTTTATTTGTATAATGTATATTATTTGTCACACGAAAGGTCTTTATACTTCGTAATTCGTCTGTAACCACTCGGATTCCACGAATCGAATTAAAATTTGATCATACATCGAGAAACGAGAGTAATTGCGAAGTATGCACATTAGTAATTGGATGGATCTTTCTCACTATTTCGAAATTTTCAATCAGAAATAGTATTACCCTGATATTGTATTCTGATAACAGGAAGAAAAAAATTCAAAGAAAAAAGTAAATATATTAATTTCGGTCTAACGAAAAAAAAAAAAGACAAAGAAATAAAAGATTCTTACGATTGTGCCAATATATTTCTGGTGTAATATCGATGATATTAACAATATACAAATTAACGATATAAAAAATAAACACGAAATTGGATATGAATTTTCTGAAAATGCTTTTCATGTTTCTTATCTACTATCCGAAGGAAGATCCAGTACCATTCTAACCTACGTTTATTTTCTAATGCTCGTATAAACTTTCAACTGTTCCTTCAAGAGGAACGGACCCAATGAACGAAACTTTCAAGCCTTCTATCATGTCTACGTGTGCACACCAAGCACTAATATAAAAGTACTCTCGAAACGTTGGACTCTCTAAAACTTGAATTTCGTATTAATTTTTCAAAGCTCTCAGTCGATTCTCTCTCTTTAACGAAATAATTCTTTCTCTCCCTTTTTACTATCCACAAAAGTAGAATAGAAGGTTGAAATAGATATCATTTAAACGTAAAAGAACATAAACGGGCGTGTAAATGGCGATTAACAGGAACAATCGACGAAGCGCATAAGTCTACTTTACTGAAATATCTTTTTCAATGCACTATCATTTTTCTTCGACGGTTGATCTTGTATGAATCGAGAGATTGCATTCACTATATATATAATATATATATTGGGTATATATATATATAAAGAGATTCTCATATATAGAGATATGTACTTATGTAGCCTAATATATATAATATCTACATACATATTTTATCCTTGTGTAAAGCTATCCGCTTCGACATCATTAATCTCTCTTACAGATTCGTCTACCAACTCCTCCGAGCTTCGCTTCTGACTTCACGTTACTTTATTACGATCTTGTTATTACTTATATCCAAAAGATATCAGCTTCCTCGAGAATTTTTGTTAACGTCCTTATTTCAGTATGATGTAATATCAACTATAATAGAAAATAATTCAATGTCAATTAATTTGATTGATTTAAAAATCAATAAATTAAAATCAATTTATATATCAATAAAAATCTCTCTCTCTCTCTCTCTATATATATATATATATATATATATATATATATATATATATATATATATTACAGGTGTATATATATACACACCTGTACTATTTTAATGTGTGTAAAGTTGTTTTGTAAAACATATTTTCGGATTTTCTAAATACGTTTATGCGGCATAGCGCGAACGTTTCACACGTGAAGAGTGCTTGGCCGCAAATGCGACGTTCGTAAACTGTCCCAAGAGCAAATGCTCTAACGGTAGCATCAAACAAGTTTCTCCTATCATCATCTAAATAGGATCCAAGAATATGTGGTCGAATTAAACGCGTTTAAATGAAATGTTTAATTCGTGAGACGACCTACAATGACATTTTCTTCAAGAGGATTAATTATAACGAGAGCTTAGAGGAATGTTTATTTTGATTTGAACAATACTAAAATGATGAAGTTTTTGTCGCAAGTACATGAAAGAATATTATTATTAGTATAATAATTTATATATAAATATATATATATATATATATATATATATATATATATATATATTTATATATAGTTATTCATATATTAGAGGAGAGAGAAAGAAGATCAAAAGAGTAAGAAAATAAAGAAATTAGAATCATGTGAAATTTGATAAAAGGATACGATATAAAGAGTACGAGATAAAACGTACGAGCGTTTAACAAGCTTAACGCACTGTTACGAATTAGCCAAAGCTTTTAGGATATCCCTGTAAAAATGTCGATTTTTAGCGTAAACGAGAATGAGAGAAAGAGAGAAGGAGAAAAAGAGAGAGAGAGAGAGAGAGAGAGAGAGAGAGAGAGAGAGAGAGAGAGAGAGAGAGAGAGAGAGAGAGAGAGAGAGAGAGAGAGAGAGAGAGAGAGAGAGAGGGAGATACTGGTAGGGGTTAAACATAATGACCTATTTAACTAGAGAGAAAGTGAGAAAGATAGAGAATGAAAGCCAGAGGCGAAAAAGAACAAGTTACAAAAACAAATACTCGTGCAAAGTTGAGTATGACTCCTGGTCCCTATGTAATTAACATGAAAGACGAGATTACTTAAAGCAGTACTACCCCCGTGTCTTGTCTTCCTGCCTGCCTGCCTGCGGTATTTCACCGTCGGGAATCTTTGTGTGTACTTCTCGCAATGCTGGACACTTTCCGAGATGGTTCCCGCAGGGCACGATCTTTCTCTTTGAATCTGAACTACTCTCTTTTCTCCTCAATCTTCTTCCTCTTTCATTTCCCGAATAATTAATCCTATTCACATCGCAATATAACTAGTAAGAAAAATTTACCGTAGAATGATTTACACTAGTGACACATCGATTTTCATTTAACGGAATGCAGTCTTTGTCATATCAAATAGAAGCGATATTTAATTAAATTGATTCATTTCTTTCTATCTTTTTTTATGATCGAATGAGATTGCACGTAAATTGTTTTCATCGACGATATTCTTTTTTTGTTAGTTCGTTTTTGTTTAATAAAAATAAATAATATTGCCGGTATTTATTATAAAGTGGTAAATATTAAAATATTTAGATGCGAATGTGATTTAAAATCAGAATTGCATTGGAAATTTGTCAGATCTTTAAGAAAAACGTCGACGTTTCCCATTAATCTCGACTATTACCAAAACCAAATCATTTCTCAAGGAATTCAGCCTCTTTCAAGTAAGGTAATTTCAAACATCTCTCATTTTGGAATACTCCCTGGAAGCTTAGAACTGTATTACTCCTTCTCTCTTCTCTACCACGGAGGAGAAAGAGAGAGAGGGGAGAGAGAGAGAGAGAGGGAGAGAGAAAGAGAGTGAAGCGTCTAAACTTCCTTACCCCCAAAACGGTGATCGTGGGTTCGCCATGAATGGTGCTCAATCCTAATACCAGCCATAAGAAAGGTAACTCGCGTTCACCTCACCCCACCCTCGCCCCCTACCTGACCCTACGGTCTACAACTTAACGGGCTACCTTGCTACTCTTGCTTAACCTTTAGGTACTTAAGCGAATCTGCCCCTCTATCCTCTTTCAACTCACCCCTCTCCTCCAAGAAGTTAATTAACTAGGAAGTACCGTCGATTTCGTGTAACTCTCATTACGATGCTCCACGAGCTTTTCAATTCGTTCCTGTAATTTCATTTGCAAGCGAAGGAAAAGAATAATAAACGTGAGATGATCTCTTCTTATCGACGTATTAACAAGTTGGGATTGAAAGAAAACGAAAAATAATTCATTATCTCTCTCTCTCTCTCTCTCTCTCTCCCTCTTTCTCTTTCTCTTTATCTCTCTCTCTCTCTCTTGCTCCTTTATTCTATTTTCAAGGCGTTAGTGAATTGTATATTCTCGAAAAAGGGTAACGTTTCATCTGTTGCGTCCGACGATAGAACGATTTTCAGGTTTATCGTTGGCCGTTGGCGATAATCGCGAATAAATGAAATTATTCCTGCATCCTGACATTAATTAGGTGACACCCGTAAATTGAGTGAATTCCTCGCCGGTAATACGTTTAACACGAGGCTGCTATACTGGCGGTTAAAACCAGGGTGAGCCCGTTTTGACCGCGAAAGTTCGTAATTGCATCGGACAAGTTAATTACCGGTAACGAGGACGCGAAACGATATCTTGCAGTTATCTCGAAATAAAGAGATAACTTCGATTCTCTATGTCGATTCCAATCGTTTCTTTGAATAATTTCAGAGAAATTGAGAATCAACGTTAATTCAACAAAATATATATTTTTAAAATAAAGTGGTAGGAGTAGTATTAGCTGTATTATTATTATTATTATTATTATTATTATTAGTAGTAGTAGTAGTAATAGTAGTAGTAGTAGTAGTAGTAGTAGTAGTAGTAGTAGTAGTAGTAGTAGTAGTAGTAGTAGTAGTAGTAGTACTAGTAGTAGTAGTAGTAGTAGTAGTAGTAGTAGTAGTAGTAGTAGTAGTAGTAGTAGTAGTAGAAGAAGAAAAATATTTCCGTTGTTAAAAATTTAATTTTCTCAAGCAATTCGTTAGTTCGATGGTGTTGAAACATTCGATGAAATTAACGTCCCTTTTGAAAAATATCGACTAGCAACGATTTCCATACGAATCGAGATTGACGGTTAACAGAAAGCTATTGCAAAGCGGTCAATTGAAGTCAACGCACAGATGAAAATTTAGAACTACAATTTTCCTGAATTTTAAGGGACGAGTTATCGGTTTGTCAGTCAGACCGGTGTGGAAATTTTAATGAGAGATTAAAAGAAATGAATAAAAAGTGTTAAAAATAAAATTGGATCGAAGATTTTGACATTTGTTACAGTAGCGTCTAGACCACTAGATAAATTATTAAACGTACAAGAGGAATGAATGTAGATCGATACGCGATCATGGAGGGAGAAAGTAATTAGGGATGATCAGATATAGAGGATGGGTAGAGGCTGTTTGCTTGTAACGAGGCTTTCCAAAGTACTTCGATGCTTCTGGTACACTCGATCGAACGATACATCGAGAACATGCGACAGCTGAGATACCAACGAAGTTTCAACAGCAGGCAGTTTACCCGGTATCGAATCGTGTCATGCTTAATCTTCTCCGAGACTTCTCTTTCTCTGTCGTCATTAACTTGTACCTATAGTAATTTTACCCTTTTCCAGCGACACATACAACAAAGATGAGAGAGAGAGAGAGAGAGAGAGAGAGAGAGAGAGAGAGAGAGAGAGAGAGAGAAAGTACCACTGTAGATGAAGAAATTCTAATACAAAAAATTGTTTATTGTTACGTTTCTCTCCACATCACCTTACCTTTTCTACTACTATCATCAATATTATGACTGATACATTTACCATTATTATTATCATTATTGTTATTATTGTAACTATTATACACATCATTGTAAGATCATTAAACTTAGATATCTCCACTATATCACCAAACCCTTTACCTACGTTTTTTCGTGTCCTATAAGTTTTTCCCTATTCACTTTTCTCTCTCATGCCGGTTTCTTATGGACATTTTACAAAAACCCTCAAGTGATATATTTCAACTTTCTATCTGAGTACACTCAGAACTCTACTCTTAACTCCTAAAAACCTTCTATTTTAGTACTACTTGGAGATATACAATAAACTACAGATTTCAACATACTAATCCCCGAGTTATTCATTGTATTCGAGGATGAACTCATATTACGTTTTGGTTACTCTTAAACCGGGCACGTAACATTTATTTATAAATTTATATTACGTAGTTTCTTTTATAATCTACATAAATGTAACCGTGATTAAACAAGTATATCAAATTTTTTTCGGAACACTCAGTACACACGCTCTCTCTCTCTCTCTCTCTCTCTCTATCTATCTATCTATCTATCTATCTTTCTCTTTAGTATGAAAAATTTGTATTCTATGCTCGACGTGATAGCCGAGATTAAAATTTGAAACGTCCACCCCACTACATAGAGCCTTTTCTCTTGGAGCCTGGTATTTCTTTGATTGTACTAAAATAAGGATTTGGATTCTTGGAAGGGCCCAACCGTGCGATACGTGCTATAGCTCGACGTTGGAACAAATCACAGTGCTGGAACGGAATACACACGTAATGTGAGTCGTAAACGACAGTATCGTTCGTAAAAGGTATAGGATATAGTAGAAAGTGGAGTAGTCGGTAGTCGATAGCCAGACGCTGAACACGCTAGCAGACTCCTGTGGCACGTATGAGAGACGATTTATAGACAAAGCACCGTACAGTAAGAGTCAAGTGTTCTGTATCCGAACTATCGGAAGATCAATATTGCTTCCAGCTTAAATAGTTATATCGAAGTAGCTATATCGTTTGAATACCGTAGAAAGGAAACACGATCAATAGGGATAATAATTTTCTCGATAATACAATTTTCCCGATAGATTTCTAATACTTCAGAAAATATTTTAACAATTTATATATATATATATATATATATATATATATATATATATATACGTGTGTGAAACTATATGATACTATGACGGAAATGCTTGAAAAAGTAAGTGTAAGCATCGTTTATCGATATTTTACGAAAAAAGTACAAGAAAAATAAATACTGTTCTGGACACTTTTAACATATTATACGTTTAAAAAGAATAGTTTTCGACATATACCAGAGAAAGAGGTAGATAGATAGAAAGAGAGAGAGAGAGAAAGAGAGAGAGAGAGAGAGAGAGAGAGAGAGAGAGAGAGAGAGAGAGAGAGAGAGAGATTAGCGCGTCTATTTACAAACTCATCCTTTTTTATTTTATTTTACTTTTTTCCTTCATGTTCTCGTTTAAACACCGTACCGTGTTAAACACTTTCGCAATGTATTTGGATCTGGAGAACTATGCTGAAGGAGTTAAGGAAAACTCATTTGGTTCCGAAAATACTGAGTGTAAACTTCCGGTGAAAACCGAAGAGTAACACTTCATTCTCTTTATCCTATGTAACGTTTAATGAAAGAATATAGTTACTTCAAAAGTTGATTTAATTTAGATTAAAAAAAAAAAGAAACAAGAAAAATAAAAAAGAGAAAAAGAACTATAATCAACGAAGAATGAAAATTCACGCAGATGATTCATTCATTAATTGATAAGATTCAGAAAGTTCTATCTATATTGTTCTTAGATTACACATACTTATTCTCTCTCTCTCTCTCTCTCTCTCTCT
>OU964968.1:1449815-1467315 GCA_918808275.2 Dolichovespula sylvestris
TATTTATTCGTGTTTGAAATTTAAAAGATAGAAGAAACGTAATCAATCGTTGAAAGTTTTTCTGATAAACCTTGGCAAATAAAACCTTTCCCATTACTAGAGTCACTTTGTGCTAGGTTTATAGTGAGAAATCTAGAAAAATGAAATAAAAGAGAAATAAATAAAAAACAAAGAGAGAGAGAGAGAGAGAGAGAGAGAGAGAGAGAGAGAGAGAGAGAGAAAGAAAGAAAAAGAGGAATAGAAAAGCAAATCGTTAAATCGTGCACGACGTCTATCCGGATTTCGGAGTTAAATAAGATAGATGGACGATGATGCGTTACGATGCGCTATATAAAACGTTCGATACGTCATTGTAGTCGAGAAAATAACGCTTTCTATTGCAGAGAAGGGAAAAAATAGAAGAAGAAGAAAAAATAAAATATGTCTTTTACTGGGCGTTTCCTTTTGTCGGACTCCTTGGATGACGCGAAAAAAGAAGATTTTCAGACTCTTTCGAGTTCTTGGTAGCTTTCCTATCTGCAAGCGCATGAATAAATGTATACAGAAAACTTGATCGATCGAACTTAATGCTTAGGTGACTATACTTGAAAATACTTCGTTTTCCGTAAATGTATGTGTACGCATGTATACATCGTATACATCGTATGCGTATAACTTAATTCATCAACCATGTCTCTGGAAAACAGATCGAATGTATGAGATAATTTATTGTTTGTTAAATCAATAACTCATCCTAATACACCGTAATAACGATGTTATCTATAATGACATTCAATATACATAATTTAACAACTTTATATGTGTATTTTAGCTGTCATACTTATAAATTAGTATTAGTTTTCCTTTTTCTTTTTTTTTTTTAATAATATTTTATTAAAATACTAGCGCGCGTATTTTATGATTAAAAAAGAAAATACTCTAGAGTTTATTTCAGTGAAAATTACAATACCGATGATCTTTTTCTTTCTCTCGTTCTCTTTTTCTTTTCTTCTTTTCCTTTTTTCATATATTTTCTTCTTTGTCCTACATGTATATGTACGCTAGGATTGTCTTCTTTGCAGAAAATTAAAAGAAGAAGGATTGCGAGCGTGACAGCTGCATAAGAGCGAAATTAAAGCACAGATATATAATCGTGTTTCGGCGAACCAGTAGAGTAGGTCAACCGTTGGCGAGACCTGTTTGACATGCCGGGATAAAAGCACAGTTTCCACACGCCGATAACTTTTTGGTTAATCCTCGTGAATCTCGGTACCACGGGAATCCCTATATACATATATATATATATATATATATATATATATATATATATATATACACAAAAGTATACCTACCTACGTTCTACGAGATATAAATTACGTATCAACGAATGAATATCGCCTCGTTCTATATTTATATTGTTGGATTACGATTTAGTCAATTATGAATTGCGATGTGCGATATGATGAATGCCGAAATATAGTAATCAAGAGGGCCTGCGATATTTACATCAATTCCACTAATGCGATTCCTTTATATGCACTAATTAATTAAATTAGTTTTTCATTCAATTAGCTATACCGTAATATCATTAGATATGATAATATTAATAGGGCAAACGAAGTTTTATGAAATGTTATCTAATAGAAATTAAATTATATTTTTTCAGACGTAATTTCTAACATCGATTATACAATTATATTTGTATGTTTGTGTGTATGTTGCTAAAAGAATGTAATAGTAATAACAATTTGTTTAATAACAACACACGAATTGTAAGTGATAAAAAATATGAGATCTTATTTCTATCTGATAAGTTCATTTCATAAATTGGAATAATTTAATTAAACATTTTAATTAAAATAAAGAGTACACTTAAAATATACTGTTAATATGAGTATATCGAACTCTTTTCGTTTTAGCTCTAAACAGTTGGACTCGTGAACTCTGACTGACTCTTTTCTGTTCTTAAACAAAGATCATTCGTCCACACGTATTTTCTTAGCTCTTATTCTTTCGCATACATACACACTCACACATACACATTTTTACCACGTGCCCATCATTTACATAATATCTTAGTGTCTATCGTTCTTTGCAACATTCTCTTTCACACGAAGCATATCGCTTTGTCTAAATCGCACTTTATCTGCACCATACGTATCGTTTGATTTTTTTTATAGAATTTTTTCCTACAAAATTTTTCCAAGGAATAGTAGTTAGAATTAAAACAAGCCAAAAAAACGAGTTCGGCATATAACGATATTTAATTACAGATTAGAGTAGTTTAAAATCTCGCACATTTACCACAACTCCTAGGCACCCTTTTTTATGTTCTCTTATTCATTCTCTCTCTCTCTCTCTCCCCCTCTCTCTTTCTCTCTCTCTCTCTCTCCCCCTCTCTCTTTCTCTCTCTCTCTCTCTCTCTCTTTATTTCGAGATACATCGTCATCATGCAATTATCCTGTTAGGTTAAGTGCGCGGAAGTTTCGCGGCTCAATTTACTCCCTTACCGAAGAAGAGTACGGAAACGTTCTAAGAGATTTCGTAAAGTGGCTCATTTCATTACAAGTTCGTTAGCGGACGTCATTGTCGTGTAACAATGTATTATAAGGCGACCTCGATTTTCATCTTGCTTCGTTTTTCGATAATAGGTCGAGTACTATGAGATGAAATGAAATTATTTCTCGAATTTCAACTAAAATAACAAAAAAAGAATTAATCGATTCTGTTAGTTAATATATTCGTTGTACCGGTTAAAAATTATAACATTACGATGAAGAGGATGGGGGTAGAGGTAGTAGAAGGATTGATTTTACCACGAATTTTGAGCAACGAACGGTCGTACCGGCATGTCGATTTAATTTTGTAAAATGATTTTCGGGAAGCGAACGTTTTCAATACTTTACCATTTCACATTGAATCAACGAGAACGTTGCGCGTATCGACACATATGTATGTGTGTGTATATACATACATATGTATATTATGTACGTATAAACAAGATGTAACGTAGTTCGATTCTATCAACGCTTTATAACATTTTCCATGTAAAGGAAGCCATACTGCAAACGTTTCCATAAATTTGGCATAACATCGTGTACGATAAATGAAACGCGGAATGCACGTGAACGTTACACAGTACATAAAAATTTTCAATGTTACTCCTACTACTATAGTTTTCGATGAAATATATATGTGCATGTGTGTGTGTATGACGGCTTACTCTTCAATTGTATATTAAAAAAAAAATATTTAAAAAAAAAGAAAATTATTTATAACAAATTGTTTAATAATTTTCATTAATATGTTATAAAATAGAGAAAAAAATACTCTTATAAATGCTCTTTGTTTGAAGTTTCTACGACTAATAATTCTGGAGATATTTCGATTTATATAAAACATCTTTATTTTAACCTGCTAACCTACATAATTTCTCGGAAGTACTATTAGTACCATTATTATTACTACGATCAGCTGTACTGTCAAATTATGAATGAAAATAGTTAGAGGGTTATATTTTCGCAACGAAAAGTCGTAAAAACTTAAAAAAAAAAAAAAAACTATTATAAAGGGAAAAATGTCCTCTCTTTACCTACGTCCTCAGATAATATTGATATAATAAAATCGATTTATCGATATCTCGAAAATTTATGTTTTTATACTTATATACATTATTATCTAATAATTACGATTTTAATCAAAGAATTAATTAACGCCTTATCTTCTATTCTGGCAGATCTTAATTACATTTGGTCATCACATAGATCATCTCTTTCGTGCCACCAGAATTAACGTTCTTTTATTTGAACCACTCGTAGGAACGTGAAACGTGTAAGCGAGTTCAAAGAGCTTCGAATTAATAGTAGCTGCATGAAATACAAAGAAAGGAAGAGATGGAAGAAAGAGAAGTTGGAGAAGCTGAAGACGAGATGGTCACACGCAACGTCTACGTTAGCGCTACAACACCGAGAAATAATTAATGCAAATTAACGTTACCGTCTCTATACAATGGCACGAAGTATGTGTGTGTGTGTGTGTTTGAAAGAGAGTGAGAAAGAGAGAGAGAGAGAGAGAGAGAGAGAGAGAAATTAACATGAATCGGCTTATCCGTGTCACGAATTGCACGATACATCGTAAGTAAGCACGTATACTAAAGAGAAAGAAAGAAGAAAACCCGTACTTTTCTTAACTTTTATTTCACGGCTTTGCTTTTTATATGAATTAACGTCTTATAAAAGCCACAAGTTATGCCGTTTACGTGTTGGAGTATTATATTTCAAGTTCTCTTATTCCCTAACACAAATATTTTTACTCGTACATATATCGAAAGAATAATGTAATATAATTTTACTTTCGTCTACTCGTGGAAATACTTTTCTTTAATAAAGAATAAAAGGAAAAATAAAATTCAAGTTAATTATATTTATTATTGACTAGTCGGAATTTGTATAAAAGAAAGTGATAAGATAATAAGAGTTTGTAATATTTTAATTGGAAATTTGTTTTAACTCGAAAATATAAATATTATTGTGCACTATTTCATCTTCACGTATTATCTGTAGAATATTTTTCCCATGCTGTTCCAAAAAGGGCAGTTCTTCGTCCCGAATCGACGAAATCCAGATTCCCTTCAGCAAAAGCCGATATCGGTAAGATTTTTGCGATTCAATTCTGGAAATGCGTGAGCTTATAGTTGGAAACAAGGATGAGTTTTCTGCCGACGAGCGAACGTCGAAAAGTTCCGACTCCCGGATGGCGAATGCTCTGGGATTTCCAACTTTTATCGAGCCATGATTGGTGCCTCGTCGACGTTTTTCCGTCGGGTCAAATCTTTCGATCTTCCTATTTCACTGGAGACTTCCAAGTGGAAATGGGGAAGTCGCCTTGTAAGTTGACTAGATATGTGTAGGTATATAGTTACGTGCATAAATACACATACGTGTGTATGTGTGTGTGTGTGTGTGTGTACGGATGATCTACGGTGACCAAAGTTAAACATACAAGTTGACAAAACTAAAAGCTCTTGAGATAGAAAAATACATTTGAAAAATTTGTCTAACATTATTTTCACATTGCTTTATACTTTATATTTATATAGTGTGATCTCTCATAAGAAAACGTGAAAATATTTAGGCACATTAAATCGTCTCACAGGCATCCTCCCTCGCGGTTTATCGTTGAAATGACTTCTTCCTCTTTCTTTCTTTCTTTTTTTCTTTCCCTCCCTCCCTCCCTTCCTCTCTCTCTCTCTCTCTCTCTCTCTCTCTCTCTCTCTCTCTTTCATGCGACGTTTTTCTCTGCTTTCAGAAAGGCTCGTCGAGTGCACCTGGGAAGATGGCGATAAAGTGTCTCCGAATAAAGCGGCCATGCAGCTGGTAAAATCTACATTTGGTGTAAACACCTTCGAAAGAACGGCCATAATTCTCGATGTACGGCTTGGAACCATACCGAGGGGAAAAGTTTCTACGCCATAAGTAAAGACACATCTCGTAAATGACACATCTCGCAAACAGAAAACCGTGAATCTTTACCGAACGAACGAATTAAAATGGAATACAGAAAATGTTGACGTAATTACATGGAGAATTAAACATTCAAGTGATCAAATGAAATGTAAACTCTCTGATACCGTTTATTTTATCGTAGTAAAAATGTAATAATGTTTATTTTAAACTGTTGAAATATTGGAATAAGTTTGTAACGATTTCGATCGATAGTAAATCTCGATGATAGATACACAGGACGAAAAAGGAAGAGATAAATAGAAAGAAAGAGAGAGAGAGAGAGAGAGAGAGAGAGAGAGAGAGAGAGAGAGAGAGAGAGAGAGAGAGAGAGAGAGACAAAGACAGAGAGAGAGAGAGAGAGAGAGAGAGAGAGAGAGAGAGAGAGAGAGACAGAGAGACAAAGACAGAGGCAGAGAAAGAGAGAAAGAGGGAGAGAGAGAAGATTCAAAAGGACGAAGAGATGGCATTGGTCAGGTGGGAATCTTGAAGGTACCGCTTTCGTCGCCGTTGCTGCCTACCGTTCCTGGATATGAAATGAATCAAACGGCTTTGACGCTCTTCTGGATCATGAATAATGCAGTAACGTGATCCAATTTATAACTCACGGGAGCGTAATATGTGTTACCGCGCGTTATGTGGGAACTGGTGCGGCAGTGGGTGATATGTGGGACAGTAAAGAAGCCCGAATATTTCACTGTAAACCGTAGGGAGTGAGTACTCACTTTGCCGACGGTTAATTGAATGGGTGTCGCACCCTGAATGCAACCGATCCTGACGATTTGCAACCTTCCCCGCTCTTCTCTCCTCTTTCTTCCTAAAATCTCTCTCTCTCTCTCTCTCTCTCTCTCTCTCTCTCTTTCTCTTTCTCTCTTTCTCTTCGATGTTCCTCACTTTCTTCGCTCCCCACCACACACCTAACCTTTGCAAGCTCGTAACGAGCTTCCATTGCCACGTGCATGCAATAATTTACAGAATTCCAAGTTTCCTTCGAATTGGTGGAATAAGTGGAGGAAAAGCAAGCCAATAATCTCTATCCTCAATTGGCGATTATAATGATTGACGATAATTCGATGAAAATAAGCTTGAGCAACGTTAGAGGTGGTTGGCCATTGGGAAACGAACGACCAACGTTTCAACGAGCTCGGTTTAATTGAGACTCGTTATTTAATTTCCTAATAAACTTTTGCTTTTCTAGAGTCGGTCTAGTACGAATACGTATATGTGTATACGTACGTAAAAACCTACGTCATAACGGAAGAATACAAGTGCATTCGTGTTCAAACGATTCAATTAATTGGCGGCCAATTCCTCTTTTATAATGATACAATTCATGATGTGTCTTGTTTATTTCGTGCCTCTTTGTCGGTCATATTTCTGAACGCGTTTTGCCACGCCCATCCTTCTTTTTCTTTTTCTCTTTCAAAACGAGCCTCTTTCCTTGCCCGATTTCAAACTAGAGAAGAAAATTGAAATTTAATTAACCCACAGAAACCTCGAATGCACAGGACTTGCCCAGCGAATAAGAAGAAAATTAATATTGCTGGTGAAGCTGCTGCTCTAAATGCATTGCATATAATGGACAACTGCTGCGTGCGCGAGCGTCTATGATACCGCCATCGAGCATACACCATACCAATATGTTTAGATATATATCATACATATACTCGTATATGTAGTGTATCGTATATGTATAGTCATACTGGTATATATATATATATATATATATATATATATATATATATATATATATATATAGTCATACTGGTATATATATATGTGTATATATATATATATATATATATATATATATATATATATATACCAGTATATACGAGCGAATCAAAAGTTCCATGGCTCGTAGTATTACAATCTGAAAAAAAATTATCCTGGAAAGTTAAAAGTAAGTAATTGATTTTTCAAACCATCTATGAAACTTTTGTCCCACTCTGTACATACACGCGATAGAGTATGTTGCGCCCATTGACTATGAACTATAAACCGTGAGCCTATCGTATCCTTCTGCTAAACATGAAATGGTAACCAAAATAGAAAAAGATAGAGAGGGAGAAAGAGAAAAGTAGATTAATCGAGTGAAAGAAAAGGGATTAAACAGATCAATAAAAATTCATTTTAACGTTCTAGATATAATCGAAAAAATTGATATTTAATTTGACTTTCTATCAGTTTTCAATCATTTCAACATATAATAGTGATATCAAATGAAAAATATAATGGGATATTAAAAAATTGAATGTAAATTTCATTTAAGATTGATTAATAATGAAATTAATTGTTTTATCTCTCTTTTTAGAAAAACGAAAGAAAAGAAAAATTAATTAAAAAGTAATAAAGAAATAATTGGATTCATATGGATTTAACCAGAGTAACGAAGAGAGAAAGAGAGAGAGAGAGAGAGAGAGAGAGAGAGAGAGAGAGAGAGAGAGAATGAGTGAGAGAGAAAGATTGAGAGAGAGAGTGAGAGAGAGAGAATGATTGAGAGAGAGAGAGAGAGAGAGAGAGAGAGAGAGAGAGAGATTGAGAGAGAGGGGGGGAGAGGATATACGTAGCGAGAACGGATTGACCGTGGTTTAACGTATGCGAACTTATCAGCTGCTAGCAGGTGCTATCGCTATGCAACGTTAATGAGCTGCTTTCTATCCGCCCTATCGCGTGCACCATGCTACTATACCGGTGTTCCATTCGCCTCAACAACCCTAAAACTCTTCGTCTTTTGCACATCAACATCGTTCCGCAGTATAACGAAGTACCCTTTTCTCTACTCGGGCACATTTTTCTTACCTATTTTCTATTTATCGCGAGAGAAATCTTAGGTTAAATCGCATCAACCTGAATGCGTGCGAGGAAACAGAAGTCTTCGTTGCTTCGTTGTGTAAAAGCGAAAAAATGTTTGAACGTGTATCCATGTCATATATTCATCTCATGTGTGTGTGTGTGTGTGTGGGGGGGGGGGTGTAGAAACTTTGTATCATGTATCAATCCATGCATGTATTTATAAATCTATGTATATGTGTATATATGTATGTTGTGTTTGTTGAATATATGTATGTATATATGTATGTATGTATGTATGTATGTATGTATGTATGTATGTATGTATGTATGTATGTATGTATGTATGTATGTACGTATGTATGCATCGTATTTTTCTGACTGTTCTTTTTGCGTTACGTCGTCACTTCTAAGAACGTACATATCTTTTCGCATTTTGCCGAGTTAATGAAAAGTAGGGAAAGCAAGAAGTCTCGTGTCTTTATCTTTGGCTCTCTTTTATTTTTATTACTTTTTTCTTTTTAATTTTCCCACCAAAAGGAAGAAGCGAGAAAAGTCGACACGTTGGACCTCAGTCAGTTTTCAAATATTCTTAGTATTGAAAGGACCAGTATTTACCATAGATAGAATCCATCTTAAAGAAACATTGGAAGGTATTTACATACATCAATTTGTGTTACTTCGTTTTATATATTTATTTTTATTTATTTTTATGTACTTATTTATATATATATAATATTAATTATATATATATATATATATTATCTCGCAATATTTTTTTATATTATCTTCATCGCAAACGTACATAAACACACGGAAAAGTTATCGCGCCGAACGAAGAAGATAATAAAGAGATCTGGCTTCATCGTGCGTTCTAAACTACTATTTTACACAGAATCTATATTTCTCACGTTACTTTTGGACAAAAGGAAAAGTAAATAGGTTGCTTCGTTAGCCGTCAAATCACGGCTAGTGGCGTCGGCCATTCTGGAGTCTCTTTATCGCGGCGAGCCGCTGTTACAAGCGTTGGCCCATGCAGAGAAAGAGAACATCTTTCTAATGTCTCTCTCTCTCTCTCTCTCTCTCTCTCTAGGTGTGTGTGTGTGTGTGTATTTGTGTATGAGTGCAACAACGTCGATGTTTCATCTCTACAGTAGCCTCGTAAATTCGTCAGAAGTTATCCAGTTCCAACAGTTCTAATGCTGTCCATGATACTCTCTTGTTACTCTCTCTGTCTCCCTCTTTCTCTTTCTAACATACACGTCTATATAATTCGTTAATCTCTCTCTCTCTCTCTCTCTCTCTCTCTCTCTCTCTCTTTCTCTCTCCTATTCTCTATCTTTCTCATTGGTCCTCTTTCTCTTTCTCCCAGAAGATACTCGTTCCAGAAACTTTCTACAGGCCGCTCATTTTTGTCCGGCAGGCACGCTGACGAGCAACGCCGTAATAGATACGAAAAGGTAAACTTACAAACGACAAAAATAAAGTTGCCGGACTCGTGACGCTCCCACGGGAACGAGCGGAACGATAAATCCGAAGTGCGAATATTAGACTGTATTCTATATGTATGTTTCTACGTGTTGTATATTGGAATGGTACACGTAATTTTGTGTGAGTGACTGTCAACTACTACTACTCCCCTTCTTTCACTGTCAACTCAACAAGCAAGCAAGCAAGCAACCAACCAACCTTCCTTATCCTCTTCATCATTCATTCTCATGCTACTCGTTTTCCTATTATGGAGTATGCACGCACACACACACGCACGCACGCACGCACTGACGCACGCACACGCACGCACGCACACACACACACACACACACACACACACAGACGAAATATAACGAAACACGAGACTACATATAAATGCCGAATATATTCGAAACGCTCTCTTAATTGAATTTTCATATCGTACAACATTTTATTACGTATATTCCGTTTCACACAACGAATTGAAGTCAGTAATAATAATTTTGACTAGTAACGTGTTTTAGCCGGAAACATGCGGAGGAAGCGTTAAAGTTAAGTAGCATCTTTTTTTTCCTTTTTCATTTTTCTTTTTTGTTTTTCTTTTTGGAATTTTTTTCATTTTCATTTTCACGGGAAGGAAAACGTTGTGGACTCTTTTATTTGGCGACCTAGTTTCCATGCAAAACATTCATAACTACTCGTGAAACTTAATTCCACTTGTATTGCATCTAGCAAGAGGTAAGAAAAATTATTAAGTTTGTATAAGTTGGTAGATGTATTTTTGTAAAATACATTTATTCGATTAAGAAGAAATTAGAGCCATCATACGTTTGCGAGCGCTAATCTAGTTTTAGACGTAAGATACTTGTTCGATCGAGATATTCTTGACACGTCTCGGCGAGGTTCCAAAAGAATGGAATGGCGCCTTATCGACGTAAATTCGGGATTTCTCTTCGGGAGACGACGTGGAACGAGTCATGGAAATAACCGAGCGTATCTACCAAAGGATTAACGTAGAAAGTCTTAACGCCCTTAAAAGTACAGGCCGCTCGTGTAAGATTCTCGCAAGTCTTCTCTTTCGTGGAAAGAGAGAGAGAGACAGAGAGAGAGAGAGAGAGAGAGAGAGAGAGAGAGAGAGAGAGAGCTAACATCGGTAATGTCTTCGTTCGCTAGCTTATTCTCAAGATCGTTCTCACTTTGATCTCCCATGGACTTACTGTCGTCCTTAAGGAAGAGTTTACTTAACATCCTACCGGCATAACTGCTCGTAACGTTTATCCTTGAACGTCTTAACAACGATATTATGTCTCCTGTAAGCTCCTTGTGAAGTTTCACTGGGATGGTATAATATCTAAAATAGACATTGCCTATGTTTAATCATTGACAAATTAACGCGAGACATCGTTGATAACGTTACAGGAACGTTTACTTTGACTTTCTCGTCTATCCTATTCTTCTTCTTACTTTTAGTCTTATTATTATTATTATTATTATTATTATTATTATTATTATTATTATTATTACTATTATTATTATTATTATTATTATTATTATTTTACAATTCCAAAGCAATAATACGACAACTTAGAATATAATTTTTAATTAAATATAAATCTTTAATATTTGAGAAAACTTTGAAAAGTGTTAATTGAAAATCAATCGACTTTTAAAACGATTCGAAATGTATGGAATTACTAATGATCTTTTTGCTTTACCAATTGCGATCGAATATCTTCTTGGTACCATTCGCAAAATGTTTAATACGTCTGTGAGATGTGCTTCTGTAAATTATGTATCCATAGATTTGTATAAATATTTGCCCGTAAATGCATTACACGTTATCGATTTTGAAGGAATACCTACGCAAATTGGGCACGAAACGAACGTATATATCTACGCCGACGCGAAATTCGACATGAAAAACGACGAATGGAGAATCAGATGGAGAGAAGAGTGAGTGAGAGAGAGATAAAGAGAGAGAGAGAGAGAGAGAGAGAGAGAGAGAGAGAGAGAGAGGAAGAGGGAGAATTTTTATTATTAACAGCACTCGTCACGTGGGAACGACAAGCTTCGAAATTGAACGGCGAGCCTCTGAACGAAATGTGGAGAAAATCCATCCCGTCATTCGTATGAATCCTGCTTTTGAATGCAAACGTCAAATAACGAACGTGTAACGATGTCTATCGTCTTTCGGAACATCAGGAAACAAAAAAAAATATGAGAGAGAGAGAGAGAGAGAGAAGGGAAAAAAACACGTTGCGTCCGTGGTGTATTTAGAACAATTAATATATGATGCGCATATCGAAATTCGCGTGGATGGAATGCAACTGTATTTTCGTTTTTTCATCATCGCGATTGCGCTTTAGACGTAACGAAACGAGACGATCGTTGAAAGCGAAGCGCTTGGAATAATTAGACTCGATTCGTATACATGGATATCTTCATATGTATATGTGTATCATAAATATATAAGATATTATTTTGATCGAAAATAATTAATAACAGAAATATCGTTTGGGGTGATATTACAATTACGAATGATATATACATATATATTCGATAGATTTTCCATATCGTTATCAATTACATAAACCGATAATAGTAAGTACATAATTTCGCGCGTATGTATAGGCAGTTAGAAAGTAACGACGTTGTAGAATTAACGAATTCTCGATTTTCTCGGCATATGATCGTGAAAGAGAGAACGCATGGGAGTAGTCGCGACTTCGACTCGTTTCTACCTTTATTCGTTGGTTCGTTCAACAAGCCGTACAGACACTGTTTCCCTCGGTTGTAACGATCCTCAGAGAGTAATTGCGGAGTTGTTTTAGTCGAGTCAGCAAGGGAAGTCGAGAAAGGAGAAAAAGAGAATCGTTTTGGAACGGCTAAACGAGCAAGAGAGAGAAAGAGAGAGAGAAAGAGAGAGAGAGAGAGAGAGAGAGAGAGAGAGAACGAAAGGAAGAAAGAAAGAAAGGAAGATAGAAAGAACTAGGGTGAACTCCGTTACTGTCACTGCATCGACTCTAGAGAAGGGTGGCACATCGTAAATTTTCAAATATTTTCCACCGTCCTAAAGCAAATCGGGATAGCGAGAATAATGCGACGTATGCAGAAACGTATGCAAGATCCTCACGACTTTTATTCATTCCTTTTTCCCTTTAAACTGTCCAACATATCAAGGAATTCTCTTCCTCCGTTTGTTCTTTTTACTTTTCTTTTCTTTTCTTTCCCTTTTGTTTGTTTTTTTTCTTTTTTTCATAATTCCACTTGAACGCATATTTCGTTAAAAAATACTCTCTCTCGAAAGTAGGATATCCCGGTCGGACTTTAGCTTTGGAATTATAACTAGTGGACGACTCACTCGAACGAATAGGCAATAGTGGAAGATATTTATAGAGTTTTCGAATCGAATCGATATGGAGCACGTTCCAAATGGGAAATCGTGCCAGAGGATTTTATTTGGAACGAATTTGGACAAATTTTTGAGCCCAAAATATCTTTCTTTTTTTTTCTTACTCCTTCGATAGTAGGATTACAATGTATTCCAGCGTCATCGAGGAGAGTTTTGAACATTTATTTGATAAATGTATATTTATATATTCGATATATAGACTATATATATTCGAATCCTTGCTGACATTCTTCTAAAAAGTGCTCTCTCTCTCTCTCTCTCTCTCTCTCTCTCAGAGAATATATTCTAAAGTATTCTTTGAAAAACATTAGAGAATAAATCCATTGGGATAATTTTCTTTTCGAAGAACGACGGAAATGAAGCTTCGGATACATTGTAATAGCAAATTATGTCATCGAGTAAATCCATGATCAAAGAATAAGATGTGCTCGAGTACAGACTTATAGGATACTTGGGGCCTTGCGCCAAATGGAACACGACCTCGTGGCTTCGTAACGGAGGCAAACTCACGAGGAAAAGACAATCGTCTCACGGAAATAAGCGTTACCCGATAGTTTTATTTTTTATTTCTTCGTAGAGTTGAAAATTTACGATGGTATAAGAAAAACTTTGCCTCGTTTATTTTCTCTTCTTTCTTTATTTCTATTCGTTTTACATACATCCAAGTATATTCTTCGAAAATCAACAGATTTATCGAGATTTTCATGTCTTTTTCTTTTTCTCATCTCTCTCTCTCTTTCTCTCTCTCTTGTTCTTTCTGTCTATCTCCGTCTGTCTTTTGTAGTAGTAACGTCGAATATGGTTCTAGTCCAGAGCGTTAAAATATTTTACTGCCGTTAGCGTAACGAGAAAATTTTTCATTCGCCTTCGAGAAAGAGATTCGCGAATTCTCTCACGAGAGCCATCCAAACCTTTCTCCAGTTCTGGTGCACGATCGTAAACTTTACATTGTTCCCGATCCTGAAACAGATCGGAGATCAACCTTCCAAGTGGGATAGTTCAAGAGGAAAACCTCAGGTGAGTAACTTCGACATTCAGATGACTAGCTCGTTACTTTTTTTATCTCGATGCATCATCTTAAAGACGGACTAGTTTCTTTCAACTTTTACGATGGATTCCGGATTTGTCGATTTTCCACGACTATCTTCGAGACTGATGAAATGAATGAATATAGTAAATTTGATATGGTAATTTGATTAAATAATAAATCAAACGAATATTTCTTATTAAGTGAAATCGATTTCAAACAATTAAACTTTTTAATTATATACTTTGATTTTTTATTTTAACCGAATAAAAAAAGTAAATAACATGAAATGTTTTTAACATGAAAATCATCCATGGCATTTTATAATCTCAGGTTTTATTAGATTTATTTTTCGTTAAAAACGATATTAGATAATTTAAAAAGTAATCGGCGTATCTCGAACTTCAAAATCTAAATCGACGAACCAAGAATTCATATTCACAACGTTGAGGCTCAGTCACCTTAGACAATATGATCGGTACGGTGGATTAATAATCGCATGAATCGACGGCAGAACGTTATGGCGAATCGCGCTGAAACGTCCAATTCAAATTCAGTTATGATGTTCGTCAGACCAATCACGCTCGGGCAAATCCTCTAAAAGCGAATCGCAACTGCGATACGTTCGTCTGAGGGAGATAGAAGAGCTTAAATTTGTTCGAGCGTGCATGGTCATTCTAGTCAGCAATCTGACACGTTATATAAGACCATATACCTATGAATGTATGAGTAAATCTGTAAATATATATATATTTGAAAATATTATTTTATTTCTTTTTCTTTTCTCTCTCCCTCTCTCTCTCTCTCTCTCTCCCCTTCTCTCTTATCGACTTGTCATATACTTTCAGAATGAAATTAATTAAAAACGGTAGAAACAAGAACAGAAATTACAAATCGAATTAAGTGAAAATTTCAACAAGTTAAAGCGATATTAAACGTGGTAAAGGATAAGTCAAGAACAATCCTTTGTAACGTCGATGGCACGCGACTTCCACAAATCGTAGGTGACGTAGGAAACGCTATTCCACCCCTTTTCACTCAGCCACCCTTTAACCATTCTCTCTTTCCCTCTCTGTCTCCCTTTCCAGAAAATAGCAGCAGCAGGAAACTTTAACCGGACGTGACAGACGCTTAGTTTGGCTTCTACTGCTAATTGATCAGAAAATCCTGTCGCTGATCCTGATGTATTATAATCCTTTGGCTGCGTATATCAAGCTTTTTGTGACGTTACTATGACGTCAAAGTTTCACGATAAAGATTTATCTGTGATATCATCGACGATTATATTTAACTCGAATTGTCCTTTGTTGAACGTTAAATGTAATGAGTTCGTTCGTCTGTTTCTTTGTTATTGTCTTTGTTATTTTATTTTTATTTATCTCTTAATTTATGTTGAAAAAAGAACTTTTCCTTTTTGTTTTTATTTGAGCGAATTTTCTGTTACATATAGAGAGGCAAACGTGGTACGTACATATATCATTTTCATTCACGACGAAACACGCTTCCTGTATTCATAGATCCATCCTATTTTTCGCCTAGTGCGGACCTCATCGCGTGAAGCTTCACGAAAATTAAATGCTTTCGTGAGATTCGTCTCGTAACCGTGAAGAGATAGAGAGAGAGAGAGAGAGAGAGAGAGAGAGAGAGAGAGAGAGAGAAAGAGAGACTGGATGCTGAAGGAGGTAGCCTGTAGATGTTTTACGACAACAATTTCAACGCCTTCTTCGTATGCACGAAATTAAGGAAGCGAACAAGCGAGCGAACAGAGTACAGAAAACGGCTAACAATTTATCGAGGATGCCCTAACGAAACCA
Organism: Dolichovespula sylvestris; assembly: GCA_918808275.2. Lineage (NCBI taxonomy): Eukaryota > Metazoa > Arthropoda > Insecta > Hymenoptera > Vespidae > Dolichovespula > Dolichovespula sylvestris. The sequence goes on from OU964968.1 coordinate 1,465,812, forward strand.
TTCATTTCGTAGAATCTCGCAGCCTTCTGGCTGTAGGATTATTCATAATTTATATTCTTTTATATTACGTACGCGATATATTCATCTGAGAAGTTTGCATCTTCCCTTTGTTTTGTTTTATTTTAAGCAAAACATATACCAAAATATATAGGTATATATATATAAAAATATAAATTTCGATATGATATCTATAAATATAGATTTCTTACCAGATGTTTTTCAAAAGAGGTCTCTTAAAAATAAGATAAATCGCTGATAAATTGCTCAGAGAAATCATTCTCCTCCCGCTAACTCAGACGCAATGTCGTCGCTTTTACCGATTCTCCATGCGACTAATTACGAACGATTAATCATTGTAGCCCGTCCCGACGGCAATCGAGATGTCTACCTTCGATTTAACTTCTTTTCGCCAGCGTCGATAACCGAATGAAGCGAGAGAGAGAGGGGGGGGGGGAGGGAGAAAGAGTGAGAGACAAATGAGAAACGTTGTAAAAAAATGAAATTAATCGTTTATGCCTTCGAATTACTCGAAGAGAGAAATATAAACGAGGCAAAAAGTTGTAAGAAAATAATTTAATCCTTTCCAATCTATCGTAATAGCAATATTTGTGAATAACTTCTGGTTATCGTACTTGTATCTTATTAATCAGAATTATTAGCTCGTTTCGAAAGAAATTGATAATGATCAAACGTTGTAGGGTAGAAAAAGAAAAAGAAAAAAAAGAAACAATAAACAAATTTCGCTTAGGAAATATCCATTCAAGTGTTGTTACGATGTTCGATAGAAAGAGCTTTCATGCTTGGATATTCTATTTCTCCTTCTTGCTGGAACATTCTAATGAGGCTAGTTCGGTGAAAAGCTACGGATGGAATGGGAGGATACGACGTGGTTTCTCTCCACAAATGAGAACGCAACTGGAAGAGCTTCGTGGAATTTGATTCATCCGTTTCACGTTTCATTTTTAAGCTCTTCAGTGGAATACAGGAGAAAGACGAGAAAGAAGAGGGAAGAAGAAAAAAGAAAAAATAAAAAGAAAAGAAAAAGAAAGAAAGAAAAAAAATACACGACACGGAAGAAGATCACTGACTCGTGTCTTTTAAAATCTAAACAGAAAAGAGAATCTGCTCTTTGATTTTCTTTAACCCTCCCCTTAATATACGAAATCAAATTTTATCCTTAACGAAGAAAGAAGTAAGAAAGCGAACGTTGTGAAACCATTCTTCATTTCTTTTTTCTCTTTCTGTGTTTATTTACCAAAGATAAAAACTTATTAGTAAGCCGATCAAATATATATAAGTACAAAATATCGTTTCACTATCCGGTTTCTTAGAAAGAGAGACAGGCAATCTCCAAAACCATTTCTCGATGGTGAAGCCACTTTTAATATTCTTAGACGATAAAACATCACCTGGATCTCGTCCAGGAACATTTACAGGGACAAATCTCCCGTGTATCCACGACGAACAAGCAATTTCCTGCACTCCCAGTTTCCTTCCTAATTCT
>OU964968.1:1469815-1494815 GCA_918808275.2 Dolichovespula sylvestris
CGATTAAATCCGGGGGAGGACGTGTCGATCTACAATCCGCAAGGACAGACACGAATTATTCTGTTGAGATCTGCTTAAGAGAAATCAACTGGCACAATAATGGCCATGTCCCTACGAAACACAGCTTTGACTGGTATAATTAGCTAGATGAGTGATGTGATTCGGTACGATCGAAATCTTCATGATAGATTCCCCAAGCTATACCGATGTCAAGGAAGGATCGGTACTGTAGCCTTTCGAACGGATATAACATCGTCTTCGTACGTTTCACGCTTGAGTTCTTGCCTTGATTGCCTTCTAATTGATTAGTAAAGCTAATTAAGAGTTCTCACCTTGTGTCTGTAATGTCTATCGATTTATCTATCGATCGAGTGATTGATCGATCAATCGAACGAATTACCAAACTCTTTACGAGTATATTCATTTCCATTCGTTCCTAGAGAGATACGTAGGTTTTAGTATTTAGATTACAGAGATCCGATAACGTACCCGTTGTTCTCGATTGGCAACGAAATGAGCACGTAGATTCGCCAATCCAATTCGACAATATATGCACATATATATGACGAATCTCCGTGTCCAATCACGTTGCTTACAGACGTGAATAGAGTCTCACCTTGTACGATTTGTCGTTACGCATGTAGCACAGGTCATCTGTATTGTTGATCTACAGAGGGCACAATCGATCTTATTGGAAAATATTCGTTCGAGTTATTGTTTAACATAGGTCGTAGTAAATTATTGTTTAGCGATATCTGTAAACTGTTATGTTTTTCTGCCCTTTGTAAGTACTCTCTCGTATTTTCTCTTTTGTTTCGCAAGGCAGTCGCTGGCAGGTCGTTGGAGAATGAACATCGTGTGTGATCAACGCAACCCGGTTAATATTAATATTCTTTATCGTTTTTAATGTAAGTATTCGCGCGCGCGTGTGTGTTTATATTTATATTATACTTTTATTATTAATTTTTATGTTACTAAGATATTCGTGATATATTTTTCGTTTTGTAGAGATAAATTGCGCCTAAGAATAAATAGATCAGAGATAAGTGTACATATGTGTGAGTGACACATGAACGACGATTTACGATACCCATGTTCGAGTTCTATTTCGTATATACGTTGGCACGTTGATCCCAACCGAGTACCAGTAGATTTTAGAGATTCGAAAGAAACAAGTATAACAAAGAGTATTAGTATTTTCTGTCACAGACAATGAATGCGAGCTAGAATGATAAGGGATTCTGCTGGGAGATCGATCTGGCTTGACCTACTGTTGCTCGTCCTATCGATTCTCGAAATGTATTGTATATGCATGCAGGTGCCAAATCCACGTGTTCAATCATAATAGCCACGGTGTACAGCTTTGACACTTCCGGTTAGTGATTAGTAGAACAAGCAAATCGCTATATATTTCGTAATATTCGAGGGAATACAAATTTATTTGTTTATTTATGATAAAGGATTTAATTTAACGCAATTTATATAACTTAAGAACTTGAAAATTTTGAAAAACAACGGCTCGTTGGGATCATTTGTCCAACGAATGTAGAAGAAACTTGTATTTTAGATAGTATGAAAACTCTTTCGAGAGTGTTTACGAAAACGAGAGTGTCGTTACGTTTCGAGTTCCCTCGCTAACTTAACTAAGCGACGCTGAGCGTGTCCCAGGTCAAAACTTATAATTAAGTGGTACTTGTCCGGCGAAGAAAAGCGTAATTAAAAGTTTCTTCACAGTCGAATCGTCGAGGCATTTTCGTCCTGCCATTTGCCTTTCTCATTTGCCCTATTATCTATCGTTCGTGTTATCTCGCCATAAAATTTAAATTATCGCTATTGATCCACGATGTTACATTGTTTAATATAATAAGATATTATTATTAACAATGTAAAAAAGATAAATGTATTATAAAAACGACTTTTATATATATACAATGTTTTAAAATTTTGTTAACTCACGAAAAGGTCAATGAGATTCCAAATCGATTTCGAACGATAACGAATAATAAAATCGTTCGTATAATATTAAACAATATGGAACCACACGCTAGCATTATTCATGTCTCATGCAAAATACATCAATTTTCGGACCAGCATTAGCATAATCGATGAATAAAGCATATCGAGCAGATCAAGCAAATCGGGCAGATCGAGCTACGAAAAAGCTTTTGAAAAACGGACAACGTAAAGGTAGTAAAAGTAAGTCGTATTACGTCTGTTATACCTCTATCTCACTTTTTTACTCTCTCTCTCTCTCTCTCTCTCTCTCTCTCTCTCTCTCTCTCTCTCTCTCTCTCTCTCTCTCTCTTTGATATCTGCGTATCTCCGTAGATTAATTTCTTAGCACGCGTTTGGGTACGACACTCGGGAAATCATATCTTGGAGCATATAAAGAATGAGAAAGCTTTGCAAACGAGACAAGACGTTTCATGGGGATTAAATCTTGTGGCTGCAGGACACATGTATTCATTCATAAAGTGAATGCTTGCATCATGTTGCGTTGTGAATGAGATAAAAAAAAATATAGATAGATAGATAGATAGATAGATAGATAGATAGATAGATAGATAGATAGATAGATAGAGAGAGAGAGAGAGAGAGTAAAAAGAGAAGATTTTGAAAAGGTAAAGGAAGCCTTCGTGCAAAGAAGTAGGAAGGAGTAGGAGAGAGAGAGAGAGAGAGAGAGAGAGAGAGAGAGAGAGAGAGAGAGAGAGAAATTAAAAAGGATAGCACGAATGAGGCGTGGAGGTGAAGGATGAGAACGGGAAGGAGGAAGAGGAGATGAACTACATCTTGGCCAGATGCTGGTGCGTCTGAAATTCTAGCGTAGACTCCTTACCATAGTAGTTCTCCATTTTCCAAGTAAGAATATTATGCAACCGAATCGCTCAGCTAAGGAAGAACTAAGTAAATTTCTCACTATCTACAGGACCACCGGCCATTTGTGCCAAGTAAATTTCCTCTCCTTACTTGTTTCTTTTCCATTTCCGCCCGTCGAAAGGGAGTAAAAGCTTTTCGTCTTCTCGCGGTCCTTCCTTTTCGCACGATACGAGGAAGGTCCTCTTATTCTCTTCGAGATGGGAGAGGGAGAAAGAGAGAGAGAGAGAGAGAGAGAGAGAGAGAGAGAGAGAGAGGAGCTAGCTGCTTCAACATAGTCGTTCGATATCAACCTTCTACGATGGAGTTTATCGTCGTCGTTCGAAAGTGTCGATAGAGAAAGCTAAGCTTTTCAACTATGAGTATCGTTCTACAGAATATATATATATATATATATATATATATATATATATATATATATAAAGAATAATTTACATTAGAATATAATTGTGGCCATGTCTAATGTGCCTGATCAGGTTTACACTTTTTCTGTTCTTTCTGCGTGATATTATTGTTTGTCAGAAGATACTTTCTTCCCGAAAGTTGATAATGCGCTTTCTTCGTGAAAGCTGTTGAACGTGTCGTCGGCTGATTGGGCCACGTAGAGAAATAGAGAGAAGATTGACTCTCGTGGATTTGATTGCGAACAGAGTTCCCAAAGCGGCGAGTGCGAACGGATCGGTCGGCATTGATTTAGTAAACCCCGCGTTAAGATCGGTGAGTGTTATATCTGGAATAAATAGGGAATATATTCTTTAATCAGAATAAAGAAGAGAGACTGTTAAAATGAAACCTGTGATCTTATACGCGCGCGCGCGCGTATGTGTATGTGTATTAATTTAGAGATTAGACTTCATTTTAGACTAATGTGCTACTCATTCCTCTTTTCTATTTATTTTTTTTTTTAATCGAACTAAATAAATTCTAAATTGTTATGTATCGTGTATCAACAGAGAGAGAGAGAGAGGGAGAGAGAGAGGGAGGGTGAGAGAGAGAGAGAGAGGAAGGGAGAGAGAGGAAAAGAGAAGATTGAACGACCAAAACAAACGGAACGTAAAAGTACGCCTGGTTTCCTATCAAAGTTCGTAATTAGTCCGAACCGATGCTTACAATTGTACTCTGGAGATACGTATTAACAAAGACAGATAATGAACGTACATAGACTAAGACATATATATATGTATATATATATATATATATATATATATATATATATATATATACGAATAACCACACTAACGTACTTCTAATCGACTATTTCTCTCTCTCTCTCTCTCTCTCTTTTAGTCGATAGCAAAAGCGTACGCTCTCGAGAGCAGACACGTCGTTCGTATCCTTTTCTTTTTTTTTCTCTTTTTTTCAAAAAGGTCGAACGGAGGCTGTATTTTTAAGCGGTGGAACGTTCGGCTTCGCCTGGTTCAGTAAATTTATCCCTTGCGTTACTCCTGGGTCCATTTCGTAGTTTTCGCAGAATAGAGCTTCGCCACCACCGTCTGTGGTAGTTCTAGCCAGCGTTAGAAGCTTTAGATCTATCAACCGGTCCACTCTGGGGGATGCTTACCTGTCCAAGGGATGCTGTTCTCTTGTACTTCCCTTCACGGTTCCTACCTATTCTTTCTCTCTCTCTCTCTCTCTCTCTCTCTCTCTCTCTCTCTCGTTCTCTCTCTCCTGTTCGCTCTTGGTTAAACTATTTCGTTCGACCCCCACTCTGTTCACAGGCTCACCGAACTTGGCTATCGGATTATATCCGTCTCGGAGGAAGTGCACGTCGACCTTGCAGCATCCACTTCCCTTTTTACCTAGCCAAAGTCGATCACCGTTTTCAAGGCCCATGGGAGTTTTACCAATGTTCCATATGTGAATATATATATTTTTATCTTTTTCTTCTTTTATATATATATATATATATATATATATATATATATATATATATATATATATATATATAGTTATAGATAGATATGCTTCTCTTCAAATCGAATAATACGTTCGTTAGATTATTAGTTAAAAGCAAAAATTTATTGAGCAAGAAACAAGAAACGAACTCGTTTTCTCATCGCATCATCACACAGCCGATATTTCTCCGATCTTTTCGTTTTTAATAAACGGAACGTAATCGATAAGGCTTTGTACATAGCCATACAGAGAGAAATTGCAAAGTTTGAATCGTATATGCCAATCACTGAATCGATCACATTTCAATCAAGAGTACATACATAAATTGCTACATAAGTACATCTCCTGTAAATACACATAAATTGGGAATAAAGCAAAGCACGGCTATTCGAAATGAATTATTTCATATACAATTCTGAATGTTTTCGTAAAGAGTAAAGGAAAGAGGAAAATAACACTTCTTATCATTACATTCGATTGAACAAATAAAAAGAAATAGAAAATTCTCACTCAAAATATATATCGTCATCATTGTAATATATGTATTTTATATATAAGAAAAAAAATGAAAAAAATAGAAAAAGCGGAAGAAAAGAAAGGTCTATCGGTTCGGACCGTTATAGGGATGTGCCTTCATAGAGTTGCTAGCTATTGCTCGTTTAAGAGGCAAACAGAGAGAAAGAGAGAGAGAGAGAGAGAGAGAGAGAGAGAGAGAGAGAGATGAGGTTGTATTGGAACGCTGGTACACCACTTCCGGTTGACAAAGCGGATATAATGCAGCGATAGAAGAGAAGAACGGAGGTTGAACCCTCTGGGTGCAGCCCATCCATTTCCGCGGAACTGACATTTCTATCGAGATGTAGTTTCTCTTTAAAAACTTTCTCGAAGGATCTAGAAACCCGTGCATGATTCTTCCTCTTCTTTACCCCCTTCCAGGCCTCTTTTTTTTCTTTTTCTTCTTTTTTCCCACCCAGTTTTTCGCTTACTCTGTTTCTCTCTCTCTCTCTCTTTCTATATCTTTGCAATATACTATAACGATACTGCACGTCTCTCTATTTATATTTCGCAATTTACGAGCGCTTGCTACTTATACTGAGTCCTCTCTCTCTGTCTCCTTCTCTTTCTCTCTTTCATGTTTCACCTGCACCTATAGGCACGTGTTTGTATTTCTATACACGCGTATTAGAGTTCGTAAATACATCGATGTATATGTTTATGTGTATGAAAGCGAATTCATGGAAACAGTGGTTGTACTATATCTATATATATATATGTATCTATATGTTATGTATAATATATGTAAGTATATACGGTTCATATATGAATGTACTCAAGGATGCTCCTATGTTCTTGTTTTCCTATTTGCGTGTCGGAATTATCCGCTCGCGTCGAGTTCAATCCCTAGCCAAAGGAGTTTATTAACTCTAAAAACCGCATATTTCATAATCAGTGAAAATTTCAATGGGTAGATGGATATGAAAGGTGAATTGTGTCTCATCAATTAGATTCACGATCAGTTTGCAAGAAACATTCTAGAAGAGAGCTTAATGGAGGTTCTTTTTACATTTTTCGAGGAAAATATTTTTAAATTAAACAGAAAAGAGTTCAACAGGAAAGTGAATAAGTATCTGCGTTGTCTTACGGGATGAAATCGATTATAAATATCGAATATAAATTTGAGAATTATAGTTTTATTAAAATAAAAAAGCAGAAGATCGATCACTCCATTTATAATATTATTTTTATACAACATTGGTTTTTTTTTTAAGTGATGAGAAAATATCAGAAAAGTAATTCATATGCATATAAATACCTTTCGGATATTTCTTGCTAGATTGTTCCTGTCAGTTGGTTTTATATTTTATAGTTCAGTTCATTATTTAAATCAAAAATAATAATAAGGAATTGATAGTAGTAACATTTTTGTAAGTCTTATTTTCACGTATATTCCCAATTTATCTCTCTCTCTCTCTCTCTCTCTCTCTCTCTCTCTCTCTCCTCTCTCTCTCTCTCTCTCTCTCTCTCTCTCTCTCTCACTCTCTTTCTGTTTCTCTTATGTGTTCTTATTACAACGTACTATGCGAGCAAGGAAAATAAATTTTCGACGACGACGACAACAACGAGAAAGACGTCGAGCTTGCAAAAACGAGTTGCTTCCTCCAATTGTATCAACTTTGTCGTCGTTGTTGTTCGACGTCCATAGAAATAGACAGCGAGCGACCATTCATAAGTGAAATACCTTTTCTTGGAGTTCTTTTATTTCCGTTTGGTTTCGAAATTTGGGTCGGTTTCAAGGTATTGTCCATGCTATTAGTTACATTAACGACGATACATGTAAAGAAAAAAATGAAGCAAAGGAAAAAAATATATTTTCGAAAATGTATTTTCATTCACGTACACAAGCAAATAATTTTTTTCATAGTAAAGTAACAATCGTGAAAGCAAATATTATACAGGCGAGATTTAAACTCATCGTAGAGTTTCCATATTTAATAATGCTACCGAGGTACTCGAGAAAACTATATTCGTCATTGGTAAATTCAAAATCTTTTCAAATGAATTAATAATATTCTGTTTATGATGTTCATATTGTATATAGATATTTGTTGAACACTTTTTTTTTTAATTTTAATAATTCATATTACGAAATGTAAAGGTAATGAGAACAAATGGAAGTATCGTCGTCGAGGAGATAGGAGATTCCAGAGAAAGAATATCGACCGTTGTTTGAGTGAAAGCTTTCCATGATTGCAAAGGCCTTATTTAGATATTAAAAATATCTAAAAAATGTATCTCTAAGAGTCTTCTATGTTCCATGTATTTTCCAGTAGGTAGAAAGAAATAAGAAAGAAATGGTCGGTCTTAAGAGTAAATTCGTAAAGCGTTTATCTCGGATCTCTTTAACGAGATCATCGGAACTCGTAACAACTTGCCTGGAGCAATTGGATTCGATAGTTCGACTCGATTATCGGATTAGTATTAACTCTCCGATAATGTGACGGGTTTGCACTCACACCTAGGTGATAATTGTTTCTACGTTTCTACGAAACCTTCAACCTGCTCTTCCACTTTCCAGTCATAACGAACTAAGCGAACACATAGGCAAAGTTCCGGGTTTCTCGCGGTTTACGATTGGACAGTAGCTTTGACTACGTCGATTCATTTTCTGCACTTGCGAATGTTGCCGAACGAAATGCATCGAACACGCCGCGAATTGGCGCTTTCTCTCGCGCGGCCGAGTGGCTCACGAAAGTTCAACGAAAGCTTGCTAGTGATGGGTGCTCACCTTCACTCTCGCATTGATCACACTCAATACGCTACGTATGGAGCTCTAGGATCGTCGTTTGAAAAACCAACGAATTTCTCCATATATTCGACGACTAATGCATATAGTATCAACTTCGTATATATGTGTATTTCACGACTCTCTCTCTCTCTCTCTCTCTCTCTCTCTCTCTCTCTCTCTCTCTCTCTCTCTGTCTGTCTGTCTGTCTGTCTGTCTGTCTGTCTGTCTGTCTGTCTCTCTCTCTCTCTCTCTCTCTCTCTCTCTCTCTCTCTCTCTCTCTTTCTCATTCTCTATCTGTCTCTTCGTGATCACACATGGGTGTAGAAGTGCGTACTTGTATCGTAGCCAGCTAAAATGTGGCTGACCGGTGCACCAAGAGAGGACGAGTGGATGGTGAATTGTAAAAGGGAAGGAGACCAAGTGGAATGAACGTACAAGAGTGAGATAGTGAACCAGTGTGAGTTTGCGTGTATGTGAAAGCGAGAGAGAGAGAGAGAGAGGGAGTGTGAGAGAGGGAAAGAGATCCGATGTAAAGGGGGCACCGTTCGAAGCTTCAATAGGATTGGATATCGCACGAGGTAATCACATCGCTCGTGGAACTACTAGCACGTTTCCGCATATTGAACCTAGGCTCCACAACCTTGCCTACGCACTTATTCGCGTTGCTTTGGTCCAGCCGATATCGCGTTTCTAGCTCGTCTGGAAATGAAAAAAGCGAGAGGGATGAGGAGAGAGAAAGAGAAAGAGAAACATTCATACACTTTTTTTACTAACTTCCGACGTCGCTTATGCTTCTTTTGTTCGATTTTTTCTATAGGTTTATCTTGTTTCTTTTCTCTTTTTTTGTGATCTTTCTGGTTCCTTTTTGTAGTATCAAGTAATATAAAAATTTATGTTATACATATATGTATGTATATGTAGTCGAGTCAGAAACAATAATGATATAATGAACAAAATCAATAATTTATTTTATATTAATAGTATACGGAAATGTTATATAAACAAGTGTAATATTGAGTGAACTAAAATATCATTATCTTCATTCGTACTATTAGTTTTTCTTACTCTATTGATTTATTTATAAAACAAGCGAATTCATACTGGTTGTCGAACCAACTCTAATCTCAATGCCCATTCCTCTCGTATTAATTCATGTGTGATAGTCCCTCATAACATTACCCATTCATGTTTGATTGACGATCCGCAAGCGTTAATATACACAGAAATAATTCGATAATGATTGCCTTAATGAATGTATGTACAATTTTCGTCGTTGACATAAAACAGATCTAATCTACATTTCTTTCTTTCTATTTGTTTCTTTTTTTTTTTTTTAATCAACATTCTTCGATTCGATCGACATATCGAAAGGGATAAAAATTAATTACTATGCGATATGAATTATAATAATTATAAAATAGATCAACTTTAAACTTTGACTAAACTTTGAAACTAATACTTGTAACTTCTAATTCCTAAAAGCGTATTACAATTATCTCCGAGATCAAGAGAACGTTTTGAATTAAGTGAAAAAGTTACACATATCTATATCTAAAAAGTAAGTATATATTATAACTTATAAAGATTTGATAAATTGCTTTATCGCTGAACTGCTTGAACATTTTTATTATTATTATTATTATTATTATTATTATTATTATTATTATTATTATTATTATTATTATTATTATTATTATTGTTATTATTGTTATTAATTTATTTTTAAACCCATCCATTCGAAGCTTCGTATATGGACGTTTATTCTAGCGTGCAAGTGGTCCCATTATATCATAATTTTACGATGATGAGAGACGAGCCGCGAATTTTGATTTTCAACGTTTCTCTCGTTCGCGACCGCGATAAATTTTATCATGTTTTACGCGCTTCCACACGGCTTATCAGCGAATATCAATGTAACTGTCGCGTTTCCTAGATGGCATACTTACTCAGCCAGGTTTGCACGAAAAACCGTGACTATACGCTATTTATAATTCCAACCACGTTATCGTAGCTCGTCGTTTGACGGCTTCGTATCACGTTACCTGCGTTACACTTTCGCATTAGTTACCTATATATATATGTTTTTCTACGAGTCGATAATTTATTCTCTTTCTCTTTCTACATACGTATTTAGTTTATTTCTTTTGTAAAGTTTCAGAAACTTAGGAGTATATAACAGTTAAATAAAGCGACAAGGAAAGTAAGTTGGAAAATATTGTCCTTGAATTAAAATTAAAAAAAGCTTTTGTAACTTTTCGATGTAAAATCTTTTTACGATACAAAAGCTTCACATTCTTTCTCCGGTCTACTGTTATATTAATATTTTGATGGTATTGACGAATGGAGAATTTTAATTACGGAAAAAGCCCTCGAGAACAGCATTCTTGATTTCGCAAACAAGAAGATAAAATGGGAGTGTCGAAAGCATTTGAGACATAACACATTGAGACGTATGGTTAATAACAGTACAGTCGTACATGCTATACACACACACATACACATGTATATAAATGTATATATAAGTATAGGAAAATATTTCTAGTACGAATTAAATATACATAACATGGTTAATTTGTTCGCACTAGTTCAAGTTTATATTCTTCGCTTTCTTCTTGGTTCCTAGCTTTGTTTTCTTACCCATAACGTTCGCTAATATTCTGTTGATGAATGCAGCAAGGATGTTAGGTAAAACGTGCTACCGGTTGACTCGGTGAAACGCGGAAACTCGACGAAATACAGCGCGAAATCCTCCTCCGACGAGGAGCCACAGTTCACCCAGAAATTCGTTCTCGACAGGAAAACAGCAAGCTTCCTCTCTTCGAATAGAAAATCGGGAGAAGTGTACGTGTGACTCGTTGTTGATCTTTGGTCATACTGTTACTCGCATTTAATTTGAAAACCACCTTAAATTTACTTAGCCACTCTTCTCGCTGTGAAGCTCGTGATATATTGAAATAAACGTTTCTACTTTATCGTGATTAATGAATTTCTCGAACCTTGTTTTTTTTTTTATTTTTCCACTTTATTTTTTCTTTTCAGTTAAAGCACACATGCTTTGCATACGTAAGTACGTGTCCCGAGCTAACATGTAATAACATCGTTATTATTTATTAACGTTAGAATTTACGAGATATAACCAAGCTTATTATGATTTCTGTCGTACACCAAAGTAGACGACGACGACGGCAACGACGACAAGGTTCGTGAGAACGTGTAATCGTGGAACTGGGTGGAGACCTATATATCCAGTGTACTACTACAGAGCTGAGTATCACATTTCATTCGCTTAAAAAAACAATGATTTATAATGCATTCGATCTCATTGTTTCACGACCTTTACCACACCTTCGAGTCTCTTTTCCTCATCGGACTTTCAAAAGTATTCATGTGAATCAATACGAGTGAATAACTAGTTTACACGACAATGACGCATGTTGGATTAATATTGACTTTACATGACATGTTTCAGACATAATTTGCATGTAAAATAATACCTAATAATTTGATGAACCACGACATATCGTTGATAACGTTAATGAAAGGTTTCGTTTGATTTTTTCATCTGAAATATAATCGATCGATTAGAAATAATATTATAAAATCTTATGGATAAACGACGATGTTGTTTCAATATAGATAGACGAAGAGTAACGATGAGAAATCCGAGATAGTACGATACGTGACTGACTATTAAACCGCAAACATTACACCGAAAGTTGCCAATTATTGCCTGACTGCGTCGCTTAGTGGTAGAGGGGTTGAGCGCAATTAATTTGCGGTCGTAACGCGCTGTATATAGCTTACCGATGTGACCAATAACGGTAATTATACTAATTACGCTTGTGCTTAATATGCGTTACACAGTAGATATATTAGAAATTGCTCAGTAACCATCGATGCGTGCATCTTCGAGAAATGAATATATTAAATGAGGACTTTTATACGATCATTATTAATTTTTAAATAAATTTTTTAATTCTCAAATAAATACGATCGTCTTTAATTTGATTAATATAATAACGATTAGACAGGAACAATATTTTCCAAGTCATCGATTAAGCATAACTACAAGGATTAACATTGGTTAATGGTATACGTTATCATAAGACGACAGTTACTGCAGACATGAGGAATAATTGATTCAATTACGTGTACCTTGCTGCTCCTGTATACTTGATTTATATACGATGTCTCCCCTTCAAGGAGATTTAGTTTATCCTATGATATACCTAGCATACAGATTTGAATCATTAAAAAATCAAATTCGTCAAGTTTCTAGCTGATAGCTAGCCGCTTTGTCGAAGCATCTTCTAATTTTTACGATAGATGTATTTACGTTCACAGAGAAAAGATGCAAAAAAGAAAAAAAAAACTTCATTTTCTATCGATCTAACAAAATCTAAACAAAAAGTAAAGGTCGTTGGTTATCGTGGAAGTTTCAAAATCTTCGAAAAAGTTTCAAAAAACTTCGTCCATATTTTTTGGACGGAAAAAATGAAAAAAGATGAGAAGAGAAGAAAGAAAAAGAAAAAAGATAACAAAAGGAAAAAAGAAAATAAAGAACAAAGAAGAGAAAAAGAAAACAAAGAACAAAGAAGAGAAAATGAGAATAATTTCCGTTTGAACGCTTAATCAAGAGTTTCGTGTCGCTATGGAACGAGACGGAGTTAAAGGAATTCGCGGAAAAGCAAATTAGACAGAACCCTTGCGATCTCGTAGTGGCGAACATGCGAGGCGCATAACTCTGGAAACATGAATGTAGCGCCCAAGCGTATGAGAGTGGTAGAGGAGGGAGAAAGAGAGAGGGAGAGAGAGAGAGAGAGGGGGGAGGGGATAGTTCCGAATGCGCTAACTAAATGCAGCTTGCATAGCTCTTAAGTGAATTCCGCGGCGTGTACCGGCGCCACCGGCTTGCAGTTCCCTCAATCCGAATCGATCGTTCGTTCGAAATTCCTACTTGATCCATCTTCTTCTTATCTCGCTTTCTTGCGACCCTTCTCTTTCCGCCTCTCTCTCTCTCTCTCTCTCTCTCTCTCTCTCTTCTTTGTCTGTCTCTTTTTTTTTATCTTTTTACTTAAGGTGAAAAAAAATTAAAAATCATTAAAAATAATGTACGAAATTTGAGGAACTCGATTAGCCAATTTAATAAATTCGAAAGCAGTACTCACTAACTCATCGACGACCTGATTTTGTTTGATTTAATAACGAATTTTATGAATTATCGATTTTATATCTCCTAACTCGAAAAGATGGATGCTATTTATCCTTTGCAGTTTCTTTAACATCGAAATATGGAATGTTTATTGATCGAAATATAGAAATATATAGAAAAAAATATTTTGAGGATTCCACTGTTATTTTGTCAAATGTATAATGGCATATTCTCGATAAAGTGTCCTAGCGTCTTTTATTATTTTACGATCGTTAATACAACGTCACGTGAAAGTTTTTTCTTTTTTCATCGGAGTGTGGTTAAACGTTAACGACATCGCTAATAATTCTTCGATATGTAACTTATCGTGTTTTATAAAACATTAACGGGTTTATTGTCTCAATTGTTCGTTAAGGAATGTACATAGACGATAGCTGTCAGCAAAATTTCTATCTGGTAGGTCATTGCGGTTGAACTTTAGAAAAAATTACGAGCTTATATGTGTCGTAAGAAGATTTAATAAAACCGAATGAGCTGGAAGTTCGATTAAGCGTTCGATGCAACTTAAAATCCAAAGATGCTGACCGTACAATACGTGTTTCTCTCATAGAAACTCTTGAAAAGAAAGAGAGAGAGAGAGAGAGAGAGAGAGAGAGAGAGAGAGAGAGAGAGGTGACCGTTCGATTGCAACGTGTGCCCGGCAACCGCACGTGACTAACACTCTAATTATGTATTTAGTCTTAATTAGGCGGGCGTTACGTTCTCGTGACTGCAGGATGCTCGGAACGGAAGTTCAAAGTCTCCCTTGCTGGAAGCTCGTAACACGCTTTCAACCACGCCAACTGTCAGACACCTCTCTCCTCCAGAAATTACACTTTCCGCGCTCTCGTTAAGGGAAAATCACTTCTAATAACGTACGGCAAATCGTGCGTTTCCTTGTTCCTATCTTTAACTAATAAGGTTATGTTAGCGAATTCAATATCTTATTTGTTTGTTTATATGTATATATAGATATTATACCTATTCTATACGTGGCATTCGTGCATTTCCTTCGAATGGATACGAACCATCGAAGGAATTCAATGGTTCAATACTGTACAATTGGTTTCGTATTTTCATTTGAGATCGTTTACGATCATGATCATATCTGATGAAACTTTTATGACCGCAAGTAAATTACTTTACTCGTGACAAATCCTATCAAGATATCAAATTCGAGATTAAAAATATCGATGTAATGTGCTTCGATTTAGACACATTCGATAATCGTTTAACATTAAAGCGTATTGAATACGAATTCTTTGTAAAAAGAAAAAAAATGAAAAAAAGGGAAAAAAATTCTTTTACAAAGGCATTAGTTTTCCCATTAACATAAGTACACATCACCTCGTAATTACGCAAATCCCTCGGCACGATATTTAATTTTCATGAAAACTTCCGGTCGCAGTTGCCACTGTTTTTTCTTCCTCCCTCTCTCTCTCTCTCTCTCTCTCTTTCTGTCTCTCTTCCTCCCTCTTTTTTTCCTCTCGCACTCTACTCAACACAACTTTCGTAGTTAGATACTTCGAGACTGCAAGTTGGCAAAGTTTTCAAACAGCTACGGTTCCTAGTCATCGGTAAGCCTACATTTAACATTTTCAAAGAGTCGAAAACTCCAGTATTTCGATAGAAGCCGTCTTGACGTGACCGCTGTTCGAAATTTCACGTTAATTTCAGTATAAAAGAAACAAAAGCGAACCTCTAGTAGCACTTAAAAGATAATATACAATTTTTCTAGGAGATTAGAAAAGAAATAAAAGTGGACAAGACGAAGTAGATATAGAAGAAGTAGAAGGCCATTTTCTCGTGATGGTAACGGCGGCGATGATGCCCGCTCGAATGATTTTGTCGAATCGACGAAACTTTACCCGTGGGTGCTTTTTCATGAAATCCCGGTCCGTTTGTTCGTCAGGAAACAGTCCCGGTTCAGCAGGTCTGATATATCGTCTCGATAGCGTCGCCTCATTCAGTCGTTATAACCATTAAACTTTGATCTCGCTCGCAAGGCGCGAGAAAAAAAAAGATCTTAAGATGTTGGATAACTTTCTTGCGTCGATTGTTTTTCGATTTGATAAACCACATTTATTATTCTACAGAGTAAAATACTAAAAGATTTCTTCTAAAGATTATGAACATAAAAACATTAACAAATTTTCACTTTGACAAAAGTCAAATAAAAAAATTTGTGCGGCCTAAAAATAGTCTTGATTGTTATTATTAATTTCAAGAAATTCAATTTTTATCAATGACAATGAACAAAATCCAAAGGTTTACGAGTGTTACGAATGTTTTATACGTATAACGACAAAATAAAGGTTTTGTGGGTTGATTTGATATAGGGAGAAAAGTGAAAGGTGATAGTCGCGAGAAACATGGCTCGCAAGGTTCAATGGAGAAAAGGTTTGCCCTCCCAGTAACGATAACGCAAAATTATTTTCCTCGTAGAGACCTACAGTCCCCGTGGGTGCTTTTTCAAGAATTCACGACACCCTCGACCTGCTCGACAGGCCGGTTCACCAGGTCTCTGATATATTGGTCCGATAGTGCCGGTTCATTCAGACGTTATGCCCATTAAACTCTGATTTCGCCGCCACCACCAGCAGACGGTGACTATGGTACGAACCAAGGAAAACCGTTCTCCAACTGCTAGATAGCTTTTCAATGGAAGCGTTCATTTATTCTCGCCCGAGGTAAACGTGACAGTCGTCGGCGACACAAGCTGTTGGGTGAGCCAAGGGCTTCTCGAATTACGAAGGAAGGAGGGAGAAAGAGATAGAGAGAGAGAGAGAGAGAGAGAGAGAGAGAGAGAGAG
Organism: Dolichovespula sylvestris; assembly: GCA_918808275.2. Taxonomy (NCBI): domain Eukaryota; kingdom Metazoa; phylum Arthropoda; class Insecta; order Hymenoptera; family Vespidae; genus Dolichovespula; species Dolichovespula sylvestris. The sequence continues at coordinate 1,485,875 of OU964968.1, forward strand.
AGAGAGAGAGAGAGAAGGTATAGTTGAAAGCAGACGAAACAGAGATAGAGAGAAAGAGATAGATAGAAGTAGAGGTAGAGAGAGAGAGAGAGAGAGAGAGAGAGAGAGAGAGAGAGAGAGAGAGAGAATTCAGGTCACAGGACAAGGAAGAAGACGATGCCTTAACTGGGGATAGACTGGAAGCAAGCATAAACTACCATTCTTCTCCTTACTCTTGGAAAACCTTAAAGCGGACTTTCATGAGGCGAGAAGTAAGTCCAACAGATCTCTTTCGAGCATGCACGAAGACCCCATGCTAACGAGCCTTCATCGATTTTCGATTTCCTAAAGAAGAAGAATATGACAGAATCCTCTCGAATTAGTTCTTCGTGAAGACGAATCGATTCTCTCTCTCTCTCTCTCTCTCTCTCTCTCTCTCTCTCTCTCTCTCTCAGATGAACAATCTCCCTCTCTCCAAGTTTTCGAGAGGATGAATCTGTGGTTTGGCTCTTCTCGCATGCGACTAATTATCGACAAGGATCGGAAGCCGCGAGATATTGTACTTCCGGTTTGAGCTTTAAATTCTCTGGTGCCTTGTACTGCTATCGAAACTCGAAGGTATCTTATCAGAGAGTAATCCTCAAACTCTACATAAATCGAGGGAGTTAAGGATAAGATAAAAGCTCTTACGAAACACCGATGTGTTCTTGGCAGGTTTTAAAGAAGATCTTCATTTTTGTGTTATGTTATTGTTTCTTGTTCGTTTATTTATTTCCATACCAAACTTCGATAACGATTAGAGTAATCAACGAATTAAGGATAATAAATATCAATGAGGACTATGGTCGATTAGATGGAAGGAAAAGGGAGATAATAGATAATCCTAAGATTTAAAGAGGTTAGAGAGAGAGAGAGAGAGAGAGAGAGAGAGAGAAGAGAGAGAGAGAGAGAGAGAGAGAGAGAGAGAAAGAGAGAGAGAGAGAGAGAAAGAGAGAGAGAGAGAGAGAGAGAGAGAGAGAGAGAGAGAGAGAGAGAGACTTAATGTGGTATCGACGATAGAGGAAGATCAATTCGTGACGCTTCCGCTTTGCTTACCTTGTTGTACGTCAAACCGCGTACACTGTATGAGTAACGTTTAATTACCTATGATACGGGGAAACACAAAGTAAGTACTTGAGTAGCACAAAGTAAAACTATTTCCTTCTATCTTTGAAGCTTCCTCGATGTTAAAGTAACTTCCTAAGGATCGTGCAAATGACAAGCAAAACGTCTTCTCAATCGTTCTCATTGTCGTTGTCATCTACGTTCTGATAATCAAAGAAATTTTATCGATACGCTCTTACGTTTTTGGTCGAAGTTTTCAACGATGTATCCAGATTTATTGGAATTTTTTGAGAAAAAAAATTTTTTAAGAACAAATTCGATTGCTTTAAAAGAATATTTTCTATAATCTCAAACAAATCGTGCGCATTTATTTTCTTCGATCATTATGATTTTTTTTTTAAATGACAAATTTGAATTTTATTTCTTTACAAGAATGAACTCTACTCTCCCCCACTTTTTCTCTTTGTCGAATTACAGGATGGTCTCAATAATTTTCTAGAAGTATCTGTCGATGACAAGCAATGTGTGAGAGAGAGAGAGAGAGAGAGAGAGAGAGAGAGAGAGAGCGCGATACAGAGAAAGAGAGAGATCGCAGAACATTCCGAGACTCGGACGAAAGGTGAAATTGTCGGTACGTATCGATTGCGGATTCGTGCTTTCGCATTATCTTCCTCGCGATGGCGGCTGCAAGCTCCAAACTCGAGAACATGAGGAGGATAGAGCGAGAGGAAGAGAGGGGGGGGAGAGGAAGAGTATAAGCAGTAGTGTTGTGAAACGCACGTATCCACGGTATTTCCCTGGCAATCCAGAAGCCGCGCGCATTACATAAATTCATACACGCTTGTGGGTAGTCGAGAGAGGGGTTGCTACGTAGTATAGAGAGGGTAAGGGAGGTAGGTGAGTGAGTGAGGAGGAGGGTGAGACGGAGAACACGTTCCGTACGATAGTGTACATTTGAGATACAGCGGGCGGACTACGGTTCTAATTCCGATGACGTATGAGCTTGCATAACCTAGTTTTCTGTTTGCCAGTCCTCGGTAATGAGTTGTCTAGTCCACCCTCTTACCCTCCTCTCTCTCTCTCTCTCTCTCTCTCTCTTTGTCGCTCCCCCTTTTCCTTCCACCTGTAACCTTCCCCTTAATCCGAATCTCCCTTGCCGCGAGCGTCGCGACTATCCTCGTGTGGTATCGCGGATTCGTCTATCGCAAATTATACGCCTGACGGATATACGTCTCCGTGTGTGTATGTATATTGGTTTATATATATATATATATATATATATATATATATATATATATATATAGACACACACACACACGTATATTTGTCGGTACACATGATTTGGACATGCCTACCATATGGGGAATATAACGGTGCTCTACCTTAGGTACACAAGCAGTCTCGTGAAACTATATAGAGAATGTTCGGGTATTCGAAATATCCCAAGTTGAAAAACGTTTCTTCTTTTTTTATTGCACTTTTCTTTTTTTCATCGTACGCACAGCTTAGTTCTTTCTTTTTTCTTCCTTTTCTTTTTGAGGATGGAGATTTCACCCTCTGCAATAAAATATTTGTCTCGTGTCTAAAAATAAGAAAAAGAGAGAAACAAAAGAAAAAGACAAAACAAAAAAAGAAAGAATGATATATTAGTGTCAAGTGTATAATATAAGTTACACTGTAGTAAACATTGGCGCGAGGAAAGAATGAAGGAAGACCTACAACAGAACGGGAAAGTTACATGAATTTACAAAGGGATTAAAAAAAGAAAACATTTCGAAATTGTTTGAAATAAAATGAAGAAAGAGTTGAGTGTCGGTCATTGGTAATATCTATGTCAATCAACGTGTTAAGCGCCACGCTAATGAGAGAGGGTAGTCCCGTACGTTTGTGCAAAAAAACGTGCATATTCGACACGTTGGCTAGTTGGATAGCTGGTCGCTGCTCCACATCCAGTTGAGCGATGGGAAAAAGTTGTCGACTTAACGAGCTAATTTAATCTGTTTTGTTAGCAGCACCCGCGGCGAAACGGGAACGTTCCCCTCACCGTCATTCCCTTTTCCCTCTCTCTCCCTCACTTTTTTTTCCTCCCTCAAGTGTACTCACGGCAAAATAATAACTTGCAGCGAGTTTTACTGAATACGCAAGCCTTGCCGCTATGGTTCACTTTAATGTGTTGTATCTATCTGTCTACGTGTTTTCGCTGTCCCGTCTTTGTTTTTTTTCTCATTTTTGCGCGTTTAAAACGATAAATGTCTTTTCGATAATTTTCCCAACATTCAAGACCATTAACGATATAACGAAGAAAGATTTAATGAACTTTGACTCGTCAACAAATTCTCCCATACTAGATTTCTAACTAAATGATTATTATATTACACAAATTATTCTAATTTAGATTTCTTCCAAAATTTGTAGCAAGTAATTTTTCTCATTTATTTATGTCTTTTTTTCTTTTTCTTTTTTATTCTTTTCTCTTTTCAAGACGAGGAATACTCATCTCCTTAGATCGAGGAAATTCGTTCGAGGGATATTTCCTTTTCTCCTTTTACTTTCAGGTATGTCGTATTTCAAATGTAAAAGCGAACTCAAGAGGGTCGGATGAAAAGAGGAGACTTCTTATTATCCGACATTTCGGTTACATGAGCCTTACCTTTAGAAGGAATGGTGGAATTTCCTTTACTTTCAAGAAGTAAATGTCGAAACGTTCAATTACATTTTAAAGCTGAATAAAACGGCATTTCTCGTTCGATCTTTCAACGTTTTTGGTTAACTAACGATTTATCCGATGGGAACACGATTGAGATCCTTAAAATTATCGCCAATATTGTTGTTGCGGTACTACTAAGACATTAATTATTCGTGCGATAAACCGAAGCCCGTTTATCGAGTTTCAAAGTGCCGCAGCAAATCAGTTCGCCGGCACGAAAGTGTTCCAAGTGTCACGTTTGCCATGTTGCACTTTGAAACAAGATAGTTCGTATGAAATTTGTGAGGATTATATCTGTTTCTCCTAAATTAACTTTATACCGTTAACGAAATTCCGTTACGTGTCAAATCTTTTCAAATAGAATATTAATTCGATGGCAAATTGTTGAAAACAATTCTATTTTTAGTATAAAAAGTCAAAAGAATTAACGAAAGATATCCGATTAATTTAAAAATTGATTCAAAGGTAAAAAGAGAATATAATATAATAATAATAAGAAAATATAATAATTAAGATCATTGGTAAAAATTGGATAAAAATTAAATAAAAAATTAATATGAAATTTTCAATATTTTTTTCCAAAAATAACAATGATTTCTTTTTCTTCTCTCTCTCTCTCTCTCTCTCTCTCTCTCTCTCTCTCTCTCTCTCTTTCTCTTTCTTTAAATTCCTTATTTTTTCAAACTCGTACTCCACACTTTCGGGTACTCAAGAAAATATATCATCCGTGAAAGGACATTTTCAGCCCCTTATTTCGTCTTCTACCCTCGAACACACCCTCGCCAACCAAACAGCCAGCCAGGCAGCTAGCATTAACGTCAGCACGAGACTTGGCTTTACCGCTGACACCTTGAGTGTCCAAATAAATAATACGCCTTATTTGTTATAGAAATTGTACACTCGACTCGCTACGAAATCTGCGATCTTGTTGTTAGCTGCCATGTTTCAGTAAGAATATACGATTAGGATAGTACGTTATCGTGTTTTAACATCGAAATCGATTTTTGAAATTTTCCGAATAATATTCCGTAGTATAAATAAATTGAATCAGTCGAGATAACTGATTACGACCGCGATCGTAAATGAAAGAGAAAAAAGAAATAAAAAATAAATTAAATAAACAAATACATAAATATATTAAAAACAATAAAAGAACAGAAAGAAAAATCGATGAGTCAAATCAAATTAGAAATTTGACGGAAAGTGAAAAGCCGCGAAATGAATTGTACGGAAAGAATTTCTAATGGTACCTATTGGAAAACCGGTCGAAGGGAGCTGTACGAGACGTAATTTACTGGCATACCACGTAGTCGTGCTTGCATTAGCTCGTTGCACGGTCAATATTGAAATAAGATCCAATATCAGAATCTGTAGCGATGTCGCGCGCGTTTTCAAACGGAACACGTTCGAAAGTTTTGAGAGAGACCAAAACTGTGTATTTCTCATTCGTTCGTATTATTTAAAATACAGAGAATGATAATAATCATATGTTTGGTAAAAATTATCGTGAGAATTCTGATTTCTTGAATTTTCGTTAGAATAAATCTTTCGAAATAAATTAAACGTGCAAGTAAGATGTCGTTTATTATATTTATATGATATTATATATATATATATATATATATATATATATATATATATATTAATTTCTCTTTATTATTCAGAATATTATTTAGAACATCAAGTAATCAAGTTGACTTCGTGTTGCAGTAATTTACAATAAGGATAAGTCGACAAAATAACGAAGCAATTCCCAAAGATCTACAAATTTACGTTCATGAGGAAGCGAGAAACGTCGCTAAAACCCCATGAACCTTCTCCAGTTTGATGAAATAATTCGAAAACGTTATTCAAATATGGAGAACCACTTGCTCGACGTTCTTCCTCACAATAGAATCATTGTGTCCATGAAAGTAGAATAAATCTTGAAGGTTATGTTAAGGATAATAAAGGTGAATATTAATTAACTCTTATTTTGTATTCGTTAAAAATAAAATTCACTAGTTTCAAAGTCGAGCTGATTGACGTTGACCTATATGCAATCATGTAAAAAAGAACATACATAAGCAGAGAGATAGATAGATAGATAGATAGATAAAGAGAGAGAGAGAGAGAGAGAGAGAGAGAGAGAGAGAGAGAGAGAGGAGAAAGTTATTGTTATCAGATACATAATACAATATTTCCCTTCCTTTTATATAATACGCTTTTACACGATGTTTTTTATAATATATAATATCGATAAAATGTGATGATTAATTAAAGTGTAAAACAAAATTACGCAATATCGATAATCGGAATAATGAAAATAATCGAAATACAATTGAAATGAATTTAAAATATTGTTAAAAACTTTTTCTTTTATCAATAAATTGTAATGATGTGAGAAATAAGAAGACGAATGAACGAAAACAAAAAGAACTCGGGACTCTTCGTTACACGCTAAAGATCTCAAAAGTATCTTTCTCGTAACGCGACCAACAGCGAGTCCGTGAGAGTGTTAAAATTCAGCGCCTTTAGCTTGCCGCCGGAGGCAACCCAACTGGGTCATTAAATATGAGAGATCTCGTTGGCGAGACTCTCGTGAGTGTGCTATGTACGTTAGAAAATGAGACAGAGGAGGACTTATAACTCTCTCTCACACACTCTGTCCAGTCCCTCTTCCATCCACGAGGAGGCAAGTCTTTCTCTCACTCAGTACAGCCAGTTGTTTCTCAGCTGGGTGACGCGCGAGACGCGCAACTCTGGATGCACTTCTGTATAATTTTACTTTAATTGCTGTTGAAACCCCGTAGTTTTCAAGTTCTCTACCCACTCTGTCCTTACTTTTCTCAAGCTCTTTCCCTTTCTCTTAGAGATCCTCGTCGTTCTCTTCACAGCTACTCTTTCCATTTCTTCTTCTTTTTCCTACCTTTCGGACTTACTTTTCAGGCCATTCCTATTACAGATTTTCTACTATTCAGCAGTTGAGCGTTGTATTAACGTCGACCTGTATCAGTGTGTATATATATGTGCCTGTCTCTTCCTGTCTCTCTCTTTTTCTCTCCGCTTTACGCTTTAACGGACATCCATCATGTAAATTAACCTTAAGATAAACTAAAGCGCCGCTGAAAACCTTTTATCTCTCTCTCTCTCTCTCTCTCTCTCTCTCTCTCTCTCTCTCTCCCCTCCTTCTCTCTGTCTCGTTCCTGGAAATCCACGAAATACGGACGCGTCCACCGAAGGATTAAGGGCGCACGCTCTGAAAACTGGGCAAGACGAGTAGACGCTCTTACGCGAAGCAGAAACATTGGAATTTCCGTCCGGAGATACGAGAGACATTAGATGGATAGAGACGAGAAAAAGATAGAAAGAGAGAAGTTTCTCTTTTGCTATTTCTGATTATGAAATGGAAATTACCACGTGAATTTATTTCAAAAGAGATAAATTTCTGATTTAAATCATCTTTTTTTTTCATAAGTCGTATTAATGTTCTAACTTTTCCAATTTCAAGTCGGTTAGAAAAATAATATGAAATAATAAACAGAAAGAGAGAGTGAGACAGAAATGGAAAATATTTTTGCATCATCATCGTCGTCCTCGTGAACGGAACGTTATTTTTCTTTTTATTTCTACGGACGCAAGGAACATCATGTGTAAGTCACTGTTGGACAACTTCTAGCATGTTTCATAACGAACACCGAAGATCCTTTGTTAACGTTGTTCATCTACGTCTTCCATATTCGGTGGTGAAAAGAAGAAGAAGAAGAAGAAGAAGAAGAGGAAGAAGAAGAAGAGGAAGAGGAAGATGAAGGAGAAGAAGAGGAAGAGGAAGAGGAAAACGATACAAGAAAGAGAAAAAGAGAAAGAGGAACAAGAAGAAGAGACAGAGGAAGAAGAAAAAGAAGATGAAGAGAAAGAGGAAAAAGAAGAAGAAGAGAAAGAGGAAGAAGAAAAGGAAAAAGGGAGAAAAAGAAGGACAGGGAGGGAGGGCCCCATGCTCTTGACATCGCCCCAATGAGTTAAGATGTTATCAGACTGGCTCGCTGTGTTTACCCAAAGGCGGACTAAAGCCGATGCTAGCCTCGTCGTCCCGTCTCCTTTACAAGCTTTATCAGTTATTTACATCCAGAGCCGGCCAAGGAGAGCCTTCCTTCAACCTATTCAACCTATCATTAATACCATCGCCACCGGGAACATCGTGAATGACACATTTCGAGAATAGAAAAAAGTAGGTATATATTCAAAGGGGTCAATACCCTTCTCGAAAAAGGGTAGAAAATGTGAGGAAGGATGACAGAGACAATAATGATAATCCTTTAGATCATTAAAAGGAGATATTTTACACTATGAGAAGAAATGGGGTTATCGATAGTTTTAGAATAAGTTACTTTTAATGTTTCCTTTTTTCTTTTCTTTTTTTTTGGGGGATTTCGGATCTATTCCGATTTTAACACATTTCTCGAAAAGGGAAGCTTCGGTCCAGTACGTGGTACGAACAAGGTAGAAAAAATATTTGACTTGCTAATGCGGCAAGACTTGAGCTTTGACTACGAAGTCGACTGTAAAAAAGATATGCAGAATATTCGGAAATATTTCATGTACTTGTCTTTTTTGATTGAAAATAATCGAGTTTGATAGAAAAGTAGAGAGAAAAAATACAATTTTAGAAACGGTTTAATTGAAAATGTCATGGTATAAAATAAGAAAATATTGATTTTTAAAAAGATCTTATGAATTTACATAGAATAACTCTCGTTAATCAAGAGAATTTGACAGTGGTAGTAGAGGTCGGTGATTGTATGATCGAATATATAATTCTGAAACGATCAGTGCGTGAAAGCGTGGATATTTTTGATTCGTGACACGTATCTATATATACATATGTAGCGAGCAGCCGTCATTGCCAACTTTTACGGGCGATCGCATGCATATTAAACGGTAAATTCAATAGCTCGCTCACCCGATAGCTTTAAAAGATAATACACGTCAGGCGGGACATAAATACGATCGTATAAAGGACGGTACTCGATTTTATAGCGAATCACTGAATTTTGGTAGACGTGCGATAATGACGTACTTGTAATCGGCACCTTTTAAAACGTAATTCCATTGTCATTGTAATGAACGCATTGTACATTTTGAACATTATTATTAATTAGAAAGGTCTCTAAT
>OU964968.1:1499815-1557315 GCA_918808275.2 Dolichovespula sylvestris
TTTCTCGATTCGCCGTCTATGTACACACACACACACACACACAACTATATAAGGAGAGGCAACTCTTCGATTTCAGCTCGTGCCGATTCTACTCTGTACAAAAGATTGCTTGGAAAACGGTTTACCTTCCGGCCGATGAGGTATAAAATTTCATTTATCTTCCCACGAAATATTACCAGACAAAGATTGACCGAGCCAAAGTGTCATCAACTTCTTTTTCATTTTTCTCTTTTTTTATTTTATTTTTCTTTCTCCTCTTTTTCCCTTTTTGAAGATTTTCCTTGGGTCGAAGAAAGAAGAAACGTTTCTCGATGATGAAGTCGATTATTACAGAGATCTAACTTCGTCTCGATGACGTTCCATAGATGGAAAATTCTTCTATCTTTCTTTCATTTTCTTTTTCCTTTTACTGAAGTATTCCCAAGAATGAGAAAAGGCATCAATCTAAAGTAATGAAGGTTAACTTTCGTGTAGGTACACACAACGTAGAGATTGTAACCGTGGATAAAGATTATTAATGATGCTAGCGATATATTTTCTCTCTCGCAAATAATGTCTCTTTCGTGTAGCAGGTAAACTTACACATACACACACCATGCTTACGTGGGTTACTTCTCCCGATATTTTCTTTCTCCTTACGGTGAAGTAAGAGACTATATCGTGTTAGATAGTTACGTGCTTCCTCGTGATTAGTCAAAAGTTTGTAGCTCGTATCCATTTAATGCTTCCGGTTAGATTATCTTCAGCTACGTTTTCGTTTAAGAAATGAATTATCGTAGTACCACGGAAATACAACAGACATTTTCCTTCCTTCCTTCCTTCCTTTTTACGCGTTCTTCTTTATTATATTTTATTATTGTCAATATATTTGAACTGTTTCGAAGATTCCACATCGTTTACAGGAAAGTAACAGAGGTTGTATTAAGAACGCAAATAATGAACAGGTGCAGTAGGCGTAAAAATTCTCAAGAGAGACATTAATAATTTTTAACGAATAATTCAACACTCGATGGAACGTTCACAGATGTTTCGTAATCTAGACATATGTGTAGGTGGATATCACGTACATACATATACGTGTTACCTCGCACACTTATTGACCTAAATGATTTATCGTTGAACGAAAATATCGAGAATAAATTTGGTTTTATGTAAAACAAAAAAGAGAAAAGAAACAAAAAAAAAAGAGAAAAGAAAAAAATAAAAAATTCAAATAAAGAAAAAATTATCGCACGAGATATTTTGTATGATCGTATCTTCTAACGTATTCTCAAAAATAATCATTCACTCGACGGTCTCGCAAATAGAAATACTGTAAATCTTTATAATTCGTATTTCAGATAGGATAATTATTTTCATAATAAGATCTGGGAGATTATTTTCATAAGAATTTTCATCATAGGAAAATTAAAACAAAAATATCCTTTAACGTAGTCGACGTAGTGGCAAAAGTTGAGAAGAAAAATTTGGAATGAAATTTATACAAGGTTTTTCTTTCTCTTTCTTTCTCTTTTTATAGTAAAAGCGTCTCCTCTTTCAAAATTAAAAAGAACGGTCTGCGATGGCGATTACGTAGGAGATGGCCAAGCCGAGGATCGAGCGTAGGTTAAATTACTTTCGGTAACGTTTACCGCGGTCTTGATGCCCCGATGAAAATACCGCTTATGGGAGCTTCGCTAGTAACATGGCGTGGTTTTCCTTACACCTGCCGAGTTTCCCACAATTCTGCGCGATGCTTTGCTCGTTTACAGACATTTCGAGAAGGTACGAGAAGGATGATCTAAAAAGAGAGAAAGAAAGAAAGAGAAAGAGAGAGAGAGAGAGAGAGAGGGAGAGAGAGAGAGAGAGAGAGAGAGACAGAAGGAGAGAGAGAAAGAGAAGGGGGAGGAGTTCTTGCATCGAGATCGTTAGATCCATTTAATACGATTAGAGAACATCCCAGTATCATCATCGACCTCGTTGCTTCGCCTTTTTACCAAGAGAACTTCTAATGTCTCCCCTTTTCATCGGTTTTTATTTTATCCACTGGCTCCTTCTCTCTATCTATACATCTTTTCGTTCATCTAACTGCAAGCTAATGGACAGATACAGGCGTTTTCTCTCTTGGTATTCTCGTCTAAACGTAGCTTACATTTTTTTCGCGTAATAAAACCGCCTCTGGTATACGTTCTCCCCCCCCCCCCCCCCTCTCTCTCTCTCCTTTTCTTTCTCGTGCTGTTCGTTACTTTTCCGACTGCCTTCTTTTCTTCTTGCTTTTAAGAGTAATACTGGAAAATATTAACCCGTTCGTATATTTTTCGCCGACTCCATTTTTCACTCGCTCTTCCCGTGAAATACACTTTTTTACTCCCGTAAAACGACGTTGCTCGTCCGTTATCGGGCTGCGTCTTTGTCGTTCTCGTCGTCGTTGTCATCGTCCTTCTAGTCCTCGTTCTCTTCTTCCTCGTCGTTGGAAGCTTTACTCAAAAGTCGCTTAAATACGTTCTAGTAGATCGAATGAGAACAAGAGTAAACGAATGGAAATTAATTAAAGATTAATACGAAATCTTTTGACGAAACATTATCATGGCTATCGTGTTACGAAATTATGAGAGAGAAAGAGAGAGAGAGAGAGAGAGAGAGAAAGAGAGAGAGAAAGGGGAGGAAGAGAGATAGAGAGACGGAGAAAATTTGATGGTTCAAAGCATCACATCGTGATTTAATCCTACATCGATACTCGTTTATCCGCTTTTCGTATCGACATCAATGACATGCACGAAACGATGCGTGCTCGTTCGGATTCAAAGATTTATTTATATTATCATCTACTCGTTCGCGAATAAACGCGTGAACGAACGGACGGACAATAAAAATTTTCAAGATATAACAATATTTTCCAAACTTTCCATATGATCAAATTATTGATTCTTAATATATTCGACCATATTTCAAAAATGTCTATATATGCTTCTATACACTATAGTATAATATATATATATATATATATATATATATATATATATATATATATATATATATGTTTATATATGTACATATATGTACATGTATGTAACATATATATATATGTTTATATACGTAAATCACGTTTATCGATTTTTATTAAGCAGGGTCGTTTAAATTAGACAAAGTTAAAGGTATCAATAAACGAGGCCGGTCTACATCATCGTTGCTACACGCGTTATTATAATTACATTTCGCTTCCGTTCTCTCGTATACTATCATTAACGACCACTCTGTTATTAGTTACCTAGTCTTTGTCATTCTCTCTCTCTCTCTCTCTCTCTCTCTCTCTCTCTCTCTCCCTCTTTCTCTCCCTCTTTCTCTGAAAGATCCGTTCGATGTCTACAATATTCAAGGTATGGATTATAATATTTCGAGATTTTATATTGAGTTAAGAAGAAGAAAAAGAAGATATGTATCTAAGCATGGACCTCGACGAACGGGGAAGTTGCAGGTATAATTAAAAGTGGCGGGTGGATCGTAATTAAAAGGTGTAATTAAAGTAGACGTCGGTGCTTCAAAGAGGGACAGTCTTGAGAAAAGAGAAAAGGGTGAGTGAGACCTTTGGGTAGGTTTGGTAGATAAAAGAAAAAGAAAGAAAGAGACAGAAATAAAGAGAGAGAGAGAGAGAGAGAGAGAGAGAGAGAGAGAGAGAGACGGCGATAGAAAGATAATAGCAAAGAAATGAAGAGAGACAGTATGAGAAAGAGAGGGAAAAAGGGATGAAGAACTCAGAGATTCGGGTCGACATTAAGGATCGAACAATCCGCGAAACGGCGAAACTGATTTCTCTTGATTTCTTTCTTGAAGTCGTCTTTCGTTATCTCTTCTCCATCTTTTGAAGTATAGAAAGAATGAAAGAGAGTGGCGAAGACTCGCGGAGTTGCAGTCAAGCGAGTGATTAATAAAATTGAGTTGGACGATGAAGGATATGACGAGGGTGGAAGTCAAGATGAAAAAAAAGATCGGCCAGCTTTCTGAAAGTATAATATTCTTTTGTGTCGATTCGAAAGAAAAATTAACGCAACCACGTAGCCTTAATGCAGTGGGCAGAATGAAACTTAAGATGGAATCGTTTAAGAAGATGATTTCAATGTTTCCAAGTTCAAAGCATAGGTATATATAGGTATATATATATATATATATATATATATATATATATATATATATATATATATTTGTATGTATGTATATATATATTATCTTTCTCTTCCTCTCCAATCTTCTTCCTTTTCGTTTTGCTTTATTTTTCTCATTCCTCGTTCTCTCATTGTTTTTCTTTTTTCGAGAAATTTCCGGTTAACAACGCCTCACCTCGCTGGGATAATTTAATTAGTCTGAAAGAGAACGGATGAGATAGAGCGAGAAAGAACGACAGCCGACGAGAAGAAAAAGAGAAAGAGAAAGAGAAGGAAAAGGAAGAGAAGAAATAGATTCAGGGTACGAAACAATCAATGACTGTCAGACCGATTTCCTTAATTTCTTTTAAGATTTTTTTGCTGTCCTCGTTATAACTCGTTGTCCGGAGAATGAACGATAAAGTACGCTAGCAATCGAACTTGCTGCGTTGTGAAATTAAACGGAGGACTATTCGGACGGAAACGATAAATAAAGCAGCGAGTGAAAGAATTACATCGAGTTAAATGGAAACGATTGAGAGAGAGAGAGAGAGAGAGAGAGAGAGAGAGGACGGAAGGATAGTGTAAACTCTTCATTCGGAAGCAGCGATAATCGAATTCGCTTTACAAAATTCACAGAAGACTTTCTTCCAACATTTATATTTTCATATTAGCAACAAAACTGATTGTTACGAAGTAGAGTATACCATTTCATTCAATTTATTTTTTAAAGAGATTCTAATTTGTTCTTATTAAAATAAAATAAAAAAAAAATGAAAAAGAAAAGAAACTCCTAAAGATCACAATTCATCGATTTCATTTAAATAAAATTGATACATATAAATAGAATGAACGACTTTTTAAGGTAACGGAAAAAAGAAAAAAAAGAGAGAGAAAGAGAAAAGAAAAGTACTCGTAGACAGATAACAATTCTGTAGCGTCAATGTAATGGCAGAACGATTTACGGAAAGTGAGGTAGTAATAACGAAATAAGCTACGGTTAGTACGGTGCTCTGGGGATGACGGGCCTTCAAGAATTTCATATATGTTCCTCATGGGAAAATAAAAACCATTCGCACTGGTTCAGATCGTCGCGGAGTTTAATATGGTCGTTCTTCGGCACAAAGACCGCTGGCACAATGACATGGAGAGTAAGAGAGTTAGAGAATGAGAAAATTCGAAGATGACGGTAGAAGGAGAGAAAGAAGTTGAGACGCGATGAGAGAGGCAAATAAGGTTGGATGGGAATATCTTGGAAAAATATCGCATTAGTATCTGGAAGATGATCGTGATAAATGTTTGGAAAAATGATTTGCTAAAATGGACGATAAAATGGTGAAAAATTTCTCGACTCGATTTCAAATATGAAACCTAATTTCTAATCCCCCATATAAATTTTCAAGTTGTTCTATTCGTTATGACGAAAATATATTACTTTAAGAGCTCGAGAAAGTATCTAACGTTTTCAGATCGATCAGAAATATCTATGGTTATCAATAATTTCTTTAACAAATGTCTGACATGTATTTGCACGCGTGCGCGCCTGCATGGACCAAAGGTCGACAGGATAGATTCGAAATAGTGATGGTTCTGGTATCGATTAAAAATGGAGCGTACTAGTCGAGTTATTTCAAGAAAGTTCACTAAAGTTCACTATAGGAGATTCTCTCGGGGAATCGAAAAGGGAAACTAAGGAATAAAGTAGTTAGAAATAGCAAAAAGAAAAATAGAGATAGAAGAGGTTATAAAAGATAAAAATTTAGGATACGATAACAAAATGGCCACAAGGTAATGCGGCTCCTAGAGGCGGAAGGGTCAGAAACATAACCGGAAATATAGAAGGCCTAACGCAAGTACGATCAGAAAAGGGTTAAACCACTCTTCCGTTTCGTTGAGTTCTTTCACAGTGACGATTCTCTTATTTTCTTAAATCTTTTTCTATTTTAATTCTTATTCTATTTTAATAAAAATTCTTAGAATTAACATTGTTGTACGTAACAATATACTTACGTATATTATAATATTATCAGATATTTATGATATGTTTCTTTCGAATTTCGATCGTATTAATTAGTGATTCATCATAAATAATCGTTCACAGTATATATACTTATTCGAGTTGTTAGATAAGTAGAACGACCGAAAAATATTTTAAATCCTCTTATCTCTGTCTCATGTCGAAAGCAAGGAAGACAGAGAGAGAGAGAGAGAGAGAGAGAGAGAGAGAGAGAGAGAGAGAGAGAGAGAGAGAGAGAGAGAGAGAGAGAAAGAGAAGGTAGCGAGTAAGAAAATATTCAAACCGTCGCATTATCTCGAATCACCCTCTATATACATACATTTGGAGTCTTTACGTTCCTTGTTTAATTTTATTACAACATCGTACTGCCGGCAGTTACGTTTCCGTAGAAATGAAATGGCGCGAGTAAAGAAAATTGAAATAATGAATACGAGACCTTCCCTTGTGAGACGCATTGTACGAGTACGTAACTATATAAAGTAACCGTACGATCATTAATATACTTAAAGATAAGAAAGGACCGATCTAAATGAATTCCTCTACTAAGTTAAGTCCATTCGGTTCGCTGGAAGGAAATCGGACATTTCGACTTCTTCTCTTCGTCCTCTCTCTTTCTATTTTCTATTTTTAGAAAAATTCCGTTTCAAAAGAAAAGCACTCGAGCTTCTTATGAAAGCCTTCCTGTTCCAAGCGAGATCATTTTCATCGTGACGTAATTCTTCTTCGTACTCTAGATTGAACCGACGTTTTCATTGGTCAAGAGAATAAAAAGAGGAAGAGAGTAGAGATACTAACTGGAAGAGTGGACTACGAAGAAGAAACGAATGTATATATGTAGACACACACATACGCGCGCGTATACACACATACACATACGCGCGCGCGCGTATACACATACACAGATATTTTTTCTTCTCTACTTCATCAATTTCCAGCTAAAGAAGAAAACGTAAGCTTCATATTCTTTCTCTCTCTCTCTCTCTCTCTCTCTCTCTCTCTCTCTCTCTCTCTCTCTCTCTCTCTTTCTCTCTCTCTCTCACTCACTCTCTCCCGTGTCGAGTTATCCCTGTCCTGTACAGTTCATCCTACTCATCTTCCCACCTTCTTTATAACATATTTTTCGTCCAAGGAAAATTAACGTCGTATGAACACAATCCAGATACCTTGATAGCTATAGTACGTGCAGTTCAGGTTTACCTGGCTTTACACAAAGCGACTAAATATACCTTAGTCGAAATTCATATATGATTTCTTATGCTTGTTTCCATTTGGATTTTCTTTCTATTTTTCTTTATTTCTTTCTTCTCCTTGTACATACGCGTAGATAATAGGCAAGTACATAGCAAACACGTATCTAAATATTCATGTTCGACTCGATGTCACGTACGAAACATTGTCTGATTCAAACTCGATATGAACTCTTTCGTGTATTTTAATTCGTTCTCATTTTAGATTACATCTCATTTTCCCTATTCTGGAAACGCAATGACTTAGTAATAAGAACAGATGGTAACATTTCTAACGTGATTATATCGTTCGAACAGGTAGTTTCTTGTCGAACTAAATATTTGTCTTGGCTCTATTGTTTCTACGTGGGATAAATATATATTAGTCCGTTTGAAATAACACGGTTTACTATTTCTGGGTTCTTTTGAGTGTCCAAAGAATTCGTCGGACATGGTTTACTCTATTTCCTCTAATTATATATTGTATTATGTGCTAAAAACGGAGTTTTCACTGTAATTTGAAAAAAGTTCCTTTGAGATAAGGAAAGAAAAGTTATAACTTACAGGGGAAGAACTTTCTATGTAATATAACGATGGTTAAAAATAAATATAAAAGTATCATAATGATCAGTGATATGATACTCGTTTTAAAACATCGATGGAAAAAGATCAGATGACAGTATCGATTCTTTAGAGAAATTTAAGGATTTTCACATCAAAGGAGTTGAACGGTGGAAGATCATGGAGCAGCTGTCAGCTGGAATGGAATGTCTATAAATGTGTAGGTACGCCGTAAGCGCACGAATACATACGTACGCGTGCGTGTGTAAATGTCATAGCGTCCATCACATCAAGAGAGCCTCTGTCTCGTCTTCGATGACGACAACGACAACGACAACGACAACGGTAACGACGTTATCGTTATCGTCGTCGTTCTCGTCATCTGGTCGAAAAAGAGACACGGAATCCTCTCTCTCTCTCTCTCTCTCTCTCTCTCTCTCTCTCTCTCTCTCTCTTTCTTTCTCTTCCTATTGCTTTGACCTCAAGCAAGAGCATCTCAAAAGACCATTTTAACGCGGTCGATCGGACGGTGTGGTAAAGAGAGGAAGGGGTGTGGTATGGGAAATCGGGTAGTTCGCTATGGGGGTGGAGTTTTTGGCCTTTGATCGACGATGACGACGAGAAGAAAAAGCTTTATACCGAACATAGCTTTGATATTTCTCGAAATCGATCGATTTTCCTTCTGGTCGCTTCTTTAATACCATCGGTCAATTTCAACGTATGAGTAACCACTGTTAGGATATACGCGCATAGTTTCTCGAAAGTTTATAAAATGGGTAGAAGAGGGAAGGGATACACGAAACATTGCGGAGTGAAACATAGTTAAACGCGAGTAATTGAAAATTGACATGTCAAGTGCGCTAAGTTTTGGTGAATTTAAAAAAAAAAGAAAAAACGCTTTTTGTCTGCCATCATTAAGAAAAGGGTAACGACTGTGTTTATCGTAACATGTAGATCTTTTTTAAAAAAGATTTTATTCTTCTAATGTTGAATGAAAAAGAAAAGAGAAAAGAATTTTTTTGTTTGTATATAACTACAAATGGTCTTATATTACACGGTTCACCCATTGTAACCGTTTGTGCTCTCTGTGCAAAATTGGTATATAAACGTTCTACCATTAGCTATCCTTTTATGTACCACAAAGGACTCAAACCGGTTCCTTTCGAAATATTTCGTTATTTCTCATGCTCGTTTGACTTTTATCGAGTAACGCAACTCGCTCTTGTGAAATCAAAAATGTTTCATATCCCTACCAATTTTTTTTTCTTTGTTTCTTCCTTTTTTCCTTTTTCCCTTGTTATACAAGCGAAAGAAAATTTTTTATATAGAGAATATAGGTATGTTCTGGCACGCTTTTAAATGAATATATAGAACTATTTTTTTATTTCTCTTCGTAATTAACTGTACGATTATGAGAATAAAAGAAAGAGATCTCGTTGTTTCGACTTTTTATAGACTTGTATTTCAATATTTCCTTTCTTTTTCTTCTTATCTAATTGATTTTGATTCGATCGATATATAACGATTCGATTTTTTCTAAGTTTTTCCAATTATAGATTTTATTTCTCTTAGTTTAAATTATTCATAGTCGTTTTGTTTTCTCCCACTTAAATGGTCAATACACGTGAAGTTTTACCTTGAAGCTCTCAAGTTAGGGCATTGAAACTCAATCGAACGTTAGCCAAAGAAAAATCGAAATAACGTTCGCTAGCTTCGCACATTCGCGTAAGCTTCGCACGTTCGTGCAAGTTTCGCCGATCTCGGTTTTGACCAACTGAGTTTGAATAAAAAAACCATGTGCAGTTTTTGTCGATGAACATTTAAACGACTTCTATTCATTAACAAAACTTGCTGGTAGAAACCAACAAACCCCATACCCATTTATTATTATGAATGCATAAATAAATACGCAACGTTATTTATAAAATATTATTTTTTTTTTTTAAACAGAATAAAAGGACTCGCATACACACACTTCCATTTTTATCAAAACAACATTTATTTATTCGTTTTCTCTAACATATAATATATATTTTTTTCAACCAAAGAGTATATAAAGAAAGAAAAGTTCGAATGAAAAAAGGGGAAAATAACGAAGCCGTGTAGTTGCACGATGTTCAGAGCATTATCAAAACGTGCACTCGGCGGAAAGCATCAGACGGGTACCCGCACATGCGTTATCACGAAAAAAGAGAACGAAAAGGTGTATCTTGAAATGTCGCTTGAGGGCATTTTGAGAAAAATAAAAGTACATAGGAGGAACCATACTCGTTACGATATAACGTTTCGACGATTTAATGGAATGTCGAAAGGTTCGCCATGACAATATTTTTTCGATCGATTCGTCGATAACATTATAAATCATGAAAGCCAAACGAGAATTAACCTTAAGAAAAATAAATAAATAAAAAAGTGAAAAAAAAAGAAAAAACGAGAAAGAGAAACAAAAATGGGAACCAAAAAAAGAAAAGATATGTTATTCTTTTCGATAAAAATACGATCTATAATAATTTGGAGCGATTTTTCGATTGTTTATTTTTCGATAGAGTCAAAAGTACTCACGCACGATATAAATTTTGATTTTATAGGTATCGATATCGGGTGTTGGACAATAGCTCTAATTAATTGGCCATTAATTTTTTAAACTCGCCAAACTGAACGAACGAAGAGAGCGATCCAATCGGCATACCAATCTCGAAAAATGAAAGCATCAGATGAGAGCTAAAAGCAACGGGGGGATAACAAAACAAAACGAAACAAGAAATGTGGAACAAGAGAATTGGTTATGGTTAAATCGGGTCCAGCTCGTTAAAATTTTGATATCGCATGTTAGCTTTTCCACCACGGCTTATACACTAATTCGATCAAATGCATTTCGTATTTCCAAGCTCGATGATACGTATTTCCTATGTCCTCGGTACAATCGTTTTTATAGAAAATCATCATGAAATAAAAAATATATATATACTTTTTTCAATATATTATTTGAAAAGGATATGCAGGATTAAAATATATATATCTATTTTTTCAATATATTATTTGAAAAGAATATACAGTATTAATATCACACACACACACACACACACACACACACACACACACACACACACACACACACACACACACACACACACACACACACACACACACACACACACACACACACACACACACACACACACACACACACACACACACATCAAACACACACATCAAACACATAAATCGTTAATAGTGGAAGTTAGAAGAAAGTTTGATAAAAGAAATTTATACAGCTTTCAAATGTCGCTACAAATTACATACAAGTGTAAACGATCTTTTTTTACTCGTGACCTATCCCAATTATGAAAGTCAACCTAGTTTTTATATCTGCCTAATGAATACCTAGTATTCATATATATAGTTATATAGTTTCTTCATATATAGTTTCTTTAACATATATGTATAATAATAGTCATTTCGAATCAAAATTATATGTAGTAAAAAATTGATACTATGTATTGTTCACAAGATAATAGGACCAACATATCCATACCGAACTGTAATTTATAGTACATGCTATACAAATACATTAATAACAAATGAAGCAGTCGAGTATTTTGACGAGTTGATAGTCAATAATTTTATTTGACATAAACAACTTCAAAATGTTATGTAATCTGACGATTGTTTTTCAAATTGTGGTATGGAAAATCAAATACTCTAATACTAAAGATATATATTAATATAATATATAAGTTTGCACGATATGATAAATATGAAATGAAGAGAGGAATATTATCAAATGAAATTCCACATTATCATGATCGAGATCTATCGTCGTTGTGAAAATCCAACAAATTTAATATTTTTAATGAAAAAGAAAAGCGTAATAAAAAATTGAGAGAGAAACAAATAGACATACAGATAAATAGATAGATAGATAGATAGAGAGAGAAAGAGAGAGAGAGAGAGAGAAAGAGAGAGAGAGAGAAAGAGAGAGAAAGAGAGAGAGAGAGAGAGAGAGAGAGAGAGAGAGAGAGAGAGAGACAGAGAAGAATATATGAGATCGATCGTGGTTAATTTTATTGGGCATGGCTGTCGAAAAACTTGATCGACTCAGTAATTAAAATCTCTCTACAAACTCTACTTCGTTTCAGTTCCAGGCAGCAACAGTCGATCCGACTATTTTGCTCTGCTCTCACGTTTACTCTCTCCTCCTCCCTATTTTTCTCTTTCTCTCATACTACTTTTCTACTACCACGAGTCGACCAAGCTCGTTGTACCATGTTACCTTGTTAACGCGTGAATGGAAAAACCATTTGCACGTCGCACGATACCACTATGTGTGATTTTGGTGCTTGTGTTTGAGAACATAAAATGATCGTCCGTGAGTCGAACATGGCCACTATACTGTACCGTTTGTTGACCCGATCTACGTGATATTTAAATTTATACAGTAAAAGAATCCTCGTACAATCGAGACCAATATCATCCCATACGATTTCAAAAAGAGATCACTATACGTTCGTCAATATTTCTTTCGATATGAATAACTGTTCGAAAGAAAATTAAGGTATAAAAATTATTTATTCGTTCGTTAGTTATGTCGATAAATTTATAATGATATTGTTTCATGACGGATTAAATGTAATTAATTTGAAATATCGACGTTCGGTGAGAGAATATGTATTTATACGAACGAGGGAGTATAGTGGATGACATCATTTAAGCTTCGAAAGAGCGTCATGCCCGAGGGAATGAGTAAACGGTTGAAAACGCGAACTGGCGTCGAATCAAAGACTAATAAACACTACACTTTCTCTCTCTCTCTCTCTCTCTCTCTCTCTCTCTCTCTCTTGTTCCCTTTTCGCACAATTGTAACGCTATTATATTATAGTATTATTTCATTTAATCGTTAAATCCTTCGATAATGGTCACTACGAAATAGTAACAACCCTTTAAGCTGCAACTCGATTTCGCTACACATCTATTTTTCATTCACACGATTTTTAAAGACACACACAGATGCACACAGGAGACTCAAGGAATAGTTGAAGGATAAAAGAGATTCAAGGGATGCTTCGTGTGTCTTCGAGTTCGTTTTCAGTCCTCCGATTTAGTCTAGTTTCTCAACATTCAGCGAATCCCAAAGGGCTTGAAAATACGATGGACATTGGCCGAGACGCAGAGATGAGACAGAAATGCTACTGGACTTCTTTTTCTCTTCTACCGTAGATTCGTGTTTGTATCGGTTTGCTTTTCTCGAACCGAGAAATCTCGAACGTTGTATCTATTCCATTAGGTGAAGCCTTCTATTAGCCGATAGGATAGGTTTGAGTATCGATGAGGAGATATCTACAGGAGGAGAAGATACCTATCCGCGTCTCCAAGGACGTCTACAAGAAGATTTGATGAAGATTTCGAGATAGCAACGAAATGCATCAACGATTTTCTCCTTCTCAGCGCTACTTATGCGATTTCAATAGACTCGCATATTTAAAATAACGAAAAGGAACTTCTTCCTCTTCTTCTTTATCCTCTTCTTCTTTTTCTTCTTCTTCATCTTCACCTTCATCTTCATCTCCAACTGTTTTTTTTTTTACTTTTTTACAGCTTCTGTTTTTCCTTTTGCCTTACTCTTACTACGACGATGACTACTATGACGAGAGGGTAGAATTTCAGCGACGCTTGTTAAACGAGCGTTCCATGGCGATTGACTAAAAACTGATTTGCATTTAAATTACAGGACGCCTACCTATGCATTTTCTTCCTTCGCGAGTGGGCGAGTGTGAGAGAACGTTGAACGAGGAGGTTTTAATTTATCTGTACCCTCAATCCATTCCAAGATCCTTTCCTTTTACTTTTCTAGTATAATCTTATCATCTCTAGGAACCTACGGATTTTCCTTACTTTCTATCTCTTTCTTCTTCTTCCATCCAACTGATTTTAATATTCATAATTTATTGTCTGTGACTTCGTTAACTCATGAAAATTTGAATCGAAAAATTATAAAAAATCAATTCTTTTATCATGGTTATCATTATTTTAATATAAACAATGTTTATCTTTTTCATTTAAAATAACATTCTTTTTTCTGACGTCCCAACATATTTCTATTTTCAATTCGAAATTTAAAAAAATTCTGAAGCTATTTTGTTTCGCGTAAAATCGACGCTTTCGAATTGAAATTTATTTATTTATTTTTTTATTTTTTTCGTTAGAAATAAAATCAACGTAATTAAAATAAAAATGTACGCCAAGATATGTAAGCGGGTTTAACAAGAATAATACGAATGATTACATTATAGGTTAAGTGCGAAGCGGCGAATGGACGGACGTGTCGAAGCACGTGTAGCTGAAGGAAAATGAGCGGGCCGGCAAATGGGCCAATGGTAAAACGCGTTGGTTTGCGCAGCCACGCTAGTTAATCAAGAGTGCTTCTCGTTTGATTGGCGCGAATCATGGATGCACACTTCTATGTTAATGACCATATTGAAATAGAACGTCGATTTATATCGATGCACCTCAAGTATTATCTTTATTTCAATCCGAATTAAAATTGTTCTCATATATAGGGTATCTCGCTTAAAACAATCCAACTAAATATCTCCTCTATTTGTGATAATAAAAGAAAAAGAATATATTTCTTACGCAATTTGAGCGATTTCGAAAGAAACTTTTCCTTATAAATGTCATTTTTTAATCGCATTTTTCAAGGTCACCCGTTTTCTTTTTTTTCTTTTTTTTACATATATACACACGTTTTTTTCTATTGTTTGTCTTCGAAACAGAGCGTCTTTTAGATGAGCTATTGTTTAGGTAATAATTGCATATGTAATTTCAAATGGCAAAACTTGTATATGTATATAGGGATTTATTTATATGTATCTCGTAGCTTGGGGGTAACGTTCCGGCAGTGAATTCTGCATTTGCAAATAATAAAAAAGAAAGTTCATATAAATATACATATGCATTATTAGACCTTATTTTCAATTTATAGCGATTTTCTTTTTTATATCTGCTTACCTTCATAAGAGATGTTCGAAATGATGGATTTCAAATAATCTCAGAAATAATAATGTATTAGTTCAATTTCAGATATTGACTTTTATTTGTAAATAAATAAGTGGAATTAGTTCAACTACTTTCGCATTTCGTTAGAATTATTCCAACATAAAACTCGTTATAACGCGAAAATAAAAACAAATAGGGTATACGTTTATACGAACTTTTTTTTATGATTTTCATATACAAAATCCACCGTCGAAGAAATTCCCCGGGACACCTAGCAGCTACATACATATTTAGTTTCTCTAATGATTATTATATGGTTATCTACAAAGCGGAACGTGATAGAGAAGAAAAGCCAAAATTTAAACAAAAATAAAGGAATTACGTGAAAGAAACGTTCCAGCCATGAGGGCGACCGGACGTAAAAGACGTGGAATAGTCGAAAATATATTGACATAGTGTACTAGTGCAAGCTTTATAACAACATCGTCTATATGAAACGTTCTCATATATGTACAATTTACATCCATACATGCATGCATACATACATACATACATACATACATACATATATGTATATATGTTCTCACATATGTACAACTTACACCCACACACACACACACACACACACACACACACAGAGAGAGAGAGAGAGAGAGAGAGAGAGAGAGACGCACGTACGTACGTACGTGCGCGCGCGCGTGTGTGTGTACAGCATATAATAGCTTTAGAAAATAAGCAATTCTTCGAATTGGAAATTTCTTTTGAAATCGTTATAACTCGTAGGGTCGATAAAAATCGCGATAAGTAATTGAAACATCGGGCTAGTAGACGAGAACCAAATGTTGAAATAGTACATAAAAAAAGAGAAGGGAAAAAATAATAATCAAAAGTCATTACTTTGAACGTAGCCATAGCCGGTGATCGATCGATTGACCGATCGATCGATTCAGTTCATAATATCCTATCTAATTAATTACAGTAGCTTGATGGCGAGTAATTGATCGCATCAATTTGCCCGAAGAACACATCAAACTCGGCACTTACGCATTAAAGTCTATCGATTCGATGTAAGCTACATTGATTTCAGGCACGTTGCCAATAAAGCTTGCTTTCTCGTAAATGGCCTATGATTTACGCCCTTTCGATAAACTTTTCTTCTTTATTAAAACTAATATATCTCGATTTAATCGTGTACTCGTTGTTCTTGTTTCGATCAATTAAAATAGTTCACGATATTAATCGATTAAAACAACATATAAAAGAGAATGATAATCGTTGGGAAAAATAGAAAAAGAATAGGATAAAAATAAGAAAGGAAGAAAGAGACAGAGAGAAAGAGAGGAAAATAGAGGAAAGTATTCAGCACGAGTAGAAGATTCTGTAACTTCCAAGCTTTCGAGTCTGGCGCCTCGTCCAATTCGGCTATTGAGGCAGCCGGTGAATTTCGTTAGCCAAATTGGACTAGGCGCCAAACCGAAAAAAAGCTGCGTTTTCTAGCTACAAGAACTGGCTCGCGTAATCTCTCTCATAATCTTTCCTGTTCTTTCTTCACTTTTCTCCTTTCTCTTTTTTTTTTCTTCTTTCAAACATCACATTTCTCATTTGCTTCTAAACATGATCGAGAGGGTGACTTCTCTTACTGAACAAGAAAGCAAAATAAGAAATGAAAGAGAGGAAACAGTATGAAGTAATTGAGAAAAGAGAAAAGAAACATGCTCTTAATAAATATTATATAATTAATTAAGAAGTCTTCCCATATGAATAAAACATTCTCATTATGTCCTTATTAAAACGAATCATCTTGTTATTGCGTTCTCAGTTATCTCATATTAGAACATTCGTGTTCCTTTGCGCTCGCGCTGACACACACACACACACACACACACACACACAGATCGACGGAATAATGGACGTAGAAGCCCGTGATATCCACATGCTATAGACTATGGGATGACAACAAAGACAGGCTTTTCGGGTATAAAGGCTGTCCCGAAAGGTCCTCCAGAGTGCAGAACATAAATCATCGTTATATTAGGTAACTACGTGGGTGGGATCTTAAAGCATTCGAACAGCTTGCAATTAGAAAGCACGAACTTAGAAGACTAGAAAAGCGAAGGATTCCAAGTGTCGAGTAAATTCGTGGATAAAGCTAAATGGAAACTCGACCTTGGTTACTTTGAAATTTGTAGCGCTAGAAATGTGGTGAAACCTTGGCCTGTTAATTCGTATGGAATGTTATACGAGGTAATTAACGCCACTGTGTAAAATCGGGGTACAGTTGCCAGACGATTATCTACATATTACGTACAAATCCGAGATATCGTCCAGCAAAGGGGTTAGAAATCTAATGGTACATTCGGTGCACGTACCAATTTAACGCGGTTAATTCTGACACTTAAGTTTCCAACGGGGAATTACTGTCCATGTTGGTCGAGCACCGATTGTCTTCTATTCTCCTGACATCCGATGTACCACAAGAACGGAAGCATCAAGATGAGATGAAATTATTATTAAATGAGAGAAATCTTGTATCTATCCGGGTCACGAGATTTCATTTGGAATTCTTGTTCTAATAGTTTATACATACCTTGATAACTATACTTATAAATGGATGCTGTTGCGGCTTAGTTATTCTCTCTTTTCATTGGCTTACCTAAAACAATAAAACAGAAGATAAATATATATATATATATATATATATATATATATATATATATATATGTATGTATGTATGTATGTATGTATGTATGTATGTATGTATGTATGTATGTATGTATGTATAGTATGGTAAATCCTAGTGGGATATCTTGATTAAAATCCTAGCATAATCAACGTGAAAATATATTCCAAAAAGATATGAAAAGCTTTTAAAAATAGACCGGCCAATTGAAAGTTCACCGAGCGTGGGCTTTTGCGAAAGTTTGATCGTTATTTCGTTTTCTCAAGGAAAAAGACGTTCCTAAGCAGGAGAAAAGAATCCTTATGATTAATTCAGCGCATTACGGTTGGGCTATTAAACGAGTGGATTTAAATAACGAAATAGAGCTTGCCTGGACGACTCTCGCGGCTTGGATCTCTCTCGCTTAATAGTTCTCCCGGCGCAAAATAAGATTTTTAGATCGGGTTCGTTGAATACGATAACGATCCGTATAAATGAAAATAACTTGGTAGTGGCTTTAATTAAGATACGAATCGACTAAAGCTGTTCCTAGACAATTTACAAAACTTCTAAATAAGATTTGGTAAAATAATTCAACGACAATTTTAAGACAAAGAAAATCGATATCGTTTTGTCTAATATATCAATAATGCATCAGTTAGTGAATTTCATGATACTAAGGATTTATATTTATCTATGTATCTGTGTGTGTGTGTGTGTGTGTGTGTGTGTGTGTGTGTGTGTGTGTTACCCGAATATAAGCATTCCTAAATTTAATTCGATCGATGGTGTTAACGATCTTTGAAATTGACTAACTTTTCATGGGCCTAGTACAACACAATGTCGGAAAATGTATCAATATTTTTTAGAGTCGCTGTAAATAAGATTATATACTTCGTCGAACGATCATAAATGGAAATGGCTGATCTTCGATTTTAACCATTCATAATTAACATATCACGTAAATCAAAGCTTTCGCAAGTGGAGTACGTGGTCATATCTTTGTCATATATTCGTATATTGCGAAATATACAGAAAACGTTGAGAGCATTCAGCAAGAACAAGAGATTCGTATAGTGGAAGGATCGAAAGAAGGAGGAAGAAGAGGGGAAAAGAGAGAAGAGGACGAGACGTAACGCATACGTTTCGAAGAGTAGAAAAGTGGAACACGAGCACACTCGGCCGACTTTACTAATACCATGCCCAGAAAGATGGGAAAGGGTGCAAAAGAGAAAGGAAAAGAGAGAGAGAGAGAGAGAGAGAGAGAGAGAGAGAGAAAAAGTAAGTACGACGAGTCAGCAAAACGAGAAACTAATACTGCCGTCAGGTCGATTATTCACTCTGTCAAAGTATTGCGGACATTTTTGAGGTGTCTGAACGCAATCTGGAGGAAGCCCAAAGTTGGCGCGAATTTTTGATGGGATGGAGGAAAATAAAGCAGGTGGAAGATCGTAAGAGAGAAAAGGAAGACGAGGTGTTACTGGAAAATTGCCAAACGACGAGAACAGTCCAGATATTCACACGCGATCGTTTTGCAATTGGATAAGCAAAGAGTAGTACGCACATGTATGTGATTTACATACAAGTTAACATACGCATATTCTATCAGTATACTTCTCTCTCTCTCTCTCTCTCTCTCTCTCTCTCTCTCTCTCTCTCTCTCTCTCTCTCTCTCTCTCTCTCTCTCTCTCTCTACAATACTATTACGTGGACATGAAGTAGGAGTAAAGCTAAGAGTAACGCGAACTTTGGTTTCTCTGTTCAGAGAGAGAAAGAGAGAGGTAGAGAGAGAGAGAGAGAGAGGGGGGGGGAGAGAGAGAGAGAAACGTCGCTTAAACTTCGGATCGATGCTCGAGAGCTTAAACGGAACGATGGTCTTATCGGAGAATGACTTTCATTCCCGAAATGATCCGAGCTCGGGGCGATCTTCCCTTGAGTTTAAATTCGATCGACGGAGAATGCACTGGGTTTAGCTAGCACTACCACCGCATCACATCATTGATGCCGTCGACGCCATCCTTGGTATTCCATAAACATTTTCTATCCTTTTTTTCGATCGAATCTTGATA
The DNA here is from genome assembly GCA_918808275.2 of Dolichovespula sylvestris. Lineage (NCBI taxonomy): Eukaryota > Metazoa > Arthropoda > Insecta > Hymenoptera > Vespidae > Dolichovespula > Dolichovespula sylvestris. Next base: position 1,519,462 of record OU964968.1, read on the forward strand.
CTGAAAGGAGTAGAGATCAACGAGTTAAGGCACGAAGAAGCTCGTCTTAATTAATGGACCGACATTTTCTTCTTTTTCCTCTTCTTATTTTTCTCTTTCTTTTTATTTTTTGAAGGAAATAATAAATCTTTGTCTATGATTAGATTATCCATCGAATCTACACGTAACACAACAGGTGGCTAGACGCATGCATATCCGTATGATATTATAAATCGACTCTCAACGCATTCGCCTATAACGCGTGTTCGTTCGTACGTGTAATTGATTATTAGTTCATTGAACAGAAAACGTGAGTAGAAAGGAGCATAAACACGGCCAAGCCACTTTCGAAGGATTAGAACCTATCTCTTTCTATATTTCTCTCTTTCTCTCTCTTTTTCGCACAAATACACAGTCACAGGCTTGTGCGCGCATGCACATACACAAAAACATTCACATTCATTTACTACGTGAAAAGAAAAATTACAATCTATTCAAATTCTCTACTATCAAACAAAAGGGCCCTCGAAGCGTAGTGAATAGGAATGAAATGATTTTCGGGTTATCCCATCGAATTATCTTTTGATATAATTGACCGATTGTTTTATGTAACATAGATGAAAAGAGAAAATTTAGGTCATACGATGTTATTCGTCTAATTATAAGCTCCATCATAAATTTCTAAATTATACTTATATGTATTTTCGAAATCGAAAACATTGAAAAGTTCTATCTCTTTCCCTCTCCTTATCTTATCTTACTTTCTTTTTTATTTACGGTAGACTTTCCTACAAGCGTTAAACTCCGGCCTCCCTGATCCTCCAGTCCTTCGGATGCATGCAGTTTACATACACTCTTTTCTACGATCCGCTTGATCCTTACATTCACTCCACTTGTAAAGGAAGTATTCACCTACGTTTCCTCCCTTTTTTCACCTTTTCCCTTTTTCTATTTCTTTTCCTCATTCTTTTTCTCTTTCTCTATCTCTGTCTCCTTCTTTTCTTCGCATGAACCCGTGTTATCGGATCTCGACTTTCCATCGACGAAACAGAGAGAGGATATCTTGGAATCGGAGCGTATCTATCTTTATATCAGTAGTTATATTAGATATTTAAGAAGATGCCGAGGAAAGATGCACGACGCGAAAGAATGGAATTGAACGTTGTCGTCCAACTACATTATTCAACCAAGAGGCCGAAGACGAGTCGGTAACATTTATTATTCTAGATCTCTTTTCTCTCTCTCTCTCTCTCTCTCTCTCTCTCTTTCTCTATCTATCTGTATCTCTACCTCTTTCTCACTTACTCCTTTGCTGTCTTTCTCAGACTTCCCTTTTTCTTTTTCACTGGCTCGAAGGCCCCTTCTTCCTCACACTAAGTCGATGGAGGTGCACGGAATTTTAACACACCCTTATCTCTTCTTTTCCCTTCTGGTCCCTTCACCTCCTTTCAGTCCCTCTTCCTACACCTCTCTAAACCTTCTCTCCTCTTTCTTCTTCTTCTTCGAGCAACGAGCTACGAGCTACAGTTTAACTTTAGCGGCAAGGCGAATACCTAACTAGCATAATCCGGGCTGTTGCACAAGAATACGGACCAATTAGCGCTGCCTAGATATATCCTCTTTCCTTTCTGTTATCCTAACAATTTAGCCGGTTTAAGTTATACGAAGGGGAGATAGAGATTAATAAAACTAGAGACGAAAGAGAAACGGAATGATTGTGAAAGGGACAAACGTTTGACGATTAATTAGTCAACCATTCGTAAATATTATCTCCGTATCAAAGGTTTCATAAATTTCTCGATTACAAGCTCGTTATGTGTATGTAAAAAGTAAGCAATATCGTATGGAAATAGTAAAAATCACGTTCAGAGCGAAAAAATGCACAGCGGTCGAGATTATTCGTGGAATATGAAAGAGAGAGAAAGAGAGAAAGGAAGAGGGAGTGAGGAAGAGAGGAAGGGACGTGCGTCATATTTGCAATATTCTGGAATTATCGTCGACGTACGACGTAATGCACGTTACGCGCCTGTACGCTTTTACCATTTAACCGCAAGCATAGTTATTGCCGCGGTTAATCGCGGTAAAGTACGGCGCGATTGTTCTCACCGAATGAGCGAAGAGTGGAATCGAGATAGCGAACATAATCGGATGTTGTTGGTTCATTGTGAATGATTTTGTTCTGCTATGAGATATTTTATTGGTACTGACTACAAAAATAATAATCGCAATAATAAAGATAATAAATTTTACGGTTGTTACGTAAAAAGCATTTAAATAGAAGAAAAGTGAGTTTAAAAAATATCATAAGTCCTTAATGGATTGCGATAATGATCACGTACTAATGTCGTTTGTTCGCTGTAATCATCTTTTTATCGTACTGTGAAATATTTAATTAAAAAAGGGAGGAAATAATGATAAAATTGTTCGAATTTTTCTTTTCTCTTTTCTTCACGAAAAGAGATTTAAATGTAAATAAGGTCTTTCTTAAAAACTCGTCGATCTGTTTTGAAAGAAGGAGATAGAAATAAAGAAAAACGACGCATACATTTCTACCATTTAACAGGCTTCGTTTCTCTCATAATCACGCAGGCATACTTAATAAACGAACTAACCCAAGGCTTCGCGTTCTCGAACGGACGCACTATGCTGGATGAAGTGGGATTTATTGGGACAAGGAGGACATGGAAATTCAAGAAAAAGAGGGAGAAGGGAATAAATAGAAGAGCGGTATGAAATAGAGAGAGAGAGAGAGGGAGAGAGAGAGAGAGAGAGAGAGAGAGAGAGAGAGAGAAGCTGACCGAGCAAGTCGAACATAAAAATATATGGCTAAGAAAGAGACAAAAATCCTCCTCTCTCATCTTTTTTCTTCTTTTTCCTATATAGATATTCGACAATTTCAGACGATTCGACGACGTTGAAGGACATATAAAAAAAGAATCGTAGATGGTATGATGAAAATCTAAAATGAGAAGCGATAGAAAGAAAAAGAGAAAGAGTGAGAGAGAGAAAGAGAGAGAGAGAGAGAGAGAGAGAGAGAGAGAGAGAGAGAAAGTCAGTCCGGATATCCAAGTTAATCATACTCTTTTATTAGAGTAATTTGAGGATCTAATTATTATATGGAAATTTCCTTATTCCCGCGGTGACCCTTGGTACAATTTTTCCTTTACAAGTTCCGAACTACCCTCGGGCCAATCCACTCTGCCACTGTGATGGTCCGAAAGAGTGAGAGAGAGAGAGAGGGGGGGGAGGAGAGAGAGAAGCAAAAGAATACCTACCTACCAACGACGACCGTATCCACTCCCTTCACGTAGAATGTTTTAAAAGTTCACTGCCGTCAGAACTTTTGTCTTTCGTCCACAAAATTAACTCCGAACGTTGCTTGGCCTCACGATCGTCTACCCTTTCCAACCTTCTAACCACGTTCCAACCCTACTACGACTATCGTCTCCTTTCAACCACCATACACGAGCTAAAGTCGTTCTAGCATTTAAGATGATGGTCATTCGACTCTTAATTTCGATAAGGTAAGTCAGAAAAGTCGACGTAATTATGTGTGTGTGTGTGTGTGTGTGTGTGTGTGTGTGTGTGTGTGTTTCTTTTTTCTTTCCTCTAATTCTTGTTCTTTTTAAAGGATCTCCATTTCCTTTTTTTTTCTCGACTACACGACAAAACTTGAACCCTTCTTTGCCTCACGGACAAGTGTTGGAAAGTTCGCTTATTATACTTTCGCCGATATTATTCGTAAGAAGTAGCGGCATACTTTGTTGTTTCGGTGTACAACTAACATAATTTACTAAACTTTCCGCTCCCTTTCTCCTCTCTTTTAATAACTAACGACAACGAATTTCAATGTTGAATTCTTCTATTCATTGAAAGGGTGCCGATATAAAAGAAAAGGGAAATATAATCGTTTAAAACGTTTTCGAGAGTCGATTGAAAAAGCGAGGAAGTTTGGACGAAAAAGAAAAGCGAATCAGGTTTTTGGTTAAGAGAATATATAGGTATATGTTATGCCACTTCGAGAAACGAAGAAGCTATTCTACTTTTTTCATAAGAAACTAATTTGATAATGGAAAAGGTTGGTAGATCTCGAATTCCTCAAAGTACTTTCACTCGAAATAAGAAGCCCCTTTACTACTCGCTAAGAAATTATATCTTTCTAGATAGCGATATATATATATATATATATATATATATATATATATATATATATAGAGAGAGAGAGAGAGGGGGGGGGGGAGGGGGAAGGAGAGAGAAAGGCAGAAAGAGATACTCGATGCTTTTTCCAGATTCGTCTGAATTTCATTTATCAACCAGTGGTCCATCTCGACGTTTTTTTCATTCACTCATACACGTTACAAACACACACAAATCCACACAGTATCTTCCAAAGAAATAAAGAGAGAGGGAAAGAGAGAGAGAGAGAGAGAGAGAGAGAGAGAGAGAGAGAGAGAGAGAGAGATACTTTCACATAGAAAGACAAAATCGTCATATAAATCATTCTAGAAGTATTATATGTATAATTCTAAATTTCCTATTCCAATCGATCTATTTCTATTTCAATGCCATTTCGTTTATACATTTTCAGTGAAAACTAAAGAGTAAAAATATAATCTACGATATCTTTCGATTGTTCGAATTCGATCGTTCGTACTCATCGATTAATCTTCTCTTGATTGACTCGTATTCATGTATATTTCGATGAAAAAGAAAGAAGAAAAGAAAGAAAGATAAAAAAAAGACAAAAACGAAAGAGATCGAAAGAATCGATAGGATGCACTTGAACGAGCAAACGAGTAGGTGCGATCGTAGGTAGGCTTATGATCAAACCCGCGAGAACCGATCGTGTGTGGGCGTGATCTGTGGTAAACGTAGCAAGCAAGGCTAGAGAAACGTTGCGGAGATGGTTGAGAGATAGAGAGGTTGAGGCGGCTGGTCCATCGGGGCCCTGCTAGGTATCCACCGGAGGATGAGATTTGCAGCAGCGTGCAGCGGTTCAGTTGACGTGATGCGTTGCATTATTCATTTCTACCCTGGTAACGTGGAACCACCAACCGTATTCCTACTCACTCTACTAGCACCATCACCATCACCACCACATCGACGTAACACCCTTGACGCGTTCTACGTTCTACCTACAACCTGGCCAACTCTGACAGAGGCTTTCGAGTATAGCAACGTTACCAATACCGCCAAGTCAACCGTACCCAAACTTTAACGGATCATGTGTCATATGTAACGTTAGCTTTCATTCGTAGTAGAAAAATTACAATATTTGGTACCCCAGATTTATTTATTATTACAGTTTGAAATTATTATAACGGACGAGTAGTGTTCTATTGGAAAGATATAGATCAATCATTTAAATGTATGACACACATATTGTTAAATTTTTTATTTTTATTTCATGAAACGAAGAAAAAGAAAAAAGGAAACAACATGATATATTCACACACGATATTCTTCATAATGCTTGTCATACCTCGACCACTATCGAGAGAGATTTATTTACGAACTCTTTTTACGAACGATATGATTGACACCTTGTCAAAGAAATCAATATCATCATAATATTGTATAATCGATCTCGATCTCTTTTATCGAGCAGGCGTTTGATACCTATCAAATCTTTCACAATTTAACCGAAGCATATTCCATTTGAAATTAAAGTTTACCAGGTTACCTATATACATATACTTGGTTAGGAGATTGTCGTCGAGGTAGAAAAGCAGTGTCGTAAAGTTTGTACGACTCCGCGGGCCGTCATTGTGATAAGGAAGATTTAAGGGTGGCTTTAGACGGGGCGATCTCGATGATGTATGCGCGCCAGCGTGATAACATTAATTTCAGAATTTACAAGACACATCGCTGGTCGAAGTTTCCGGAAGTACTGCATTATATCTCCAACGCACAAAGCTGTCCAAGATGCGTTTGCAACTTGGCCCTTCGTGATTTTATCAATGAAAACGTTGCGACAAATGAGTTTATGTCCATAAAAAATTCATTCCTGTATTTCTTTTTTTTTTTTCTTTTTTTCTTTCTTTTACGTAGACGACGGTGACGACTTCCAAAGAAAAAGAAAAGAAAAACTATCGAACGATTAACAAACTTATCCCACAAATATTTTGACATCCTAATTTTCAAATGTATAAGATTCTAATGAGTAATGATTTAATACTTCTCTTAATGTGTTATTCACGCCTATTCAAGGATATACGACCTAAGAAAAATGTACCAAGCGTAAATCCATTTCGAATCTATGGTGATTCATGGGAAATGGAGGAAGGGAGATGATTAAACGGACGTCCCTTTAATTACGCCGTCCCAGACGTTGCATGAGCTGTGGTCGTAATATAAGGCCTTAATGTAGACTAATCGCTCTTCTACTGAAATCAAGGCGATAATTACGAAAATGGTGTAAAAATGTTTCCGACGCTTTCGTGACGTAACGCATCCCTTCATTTAATATCGTACTCTTTCTTTCTCTCATTTTTCTTTTTAAAGTTGCTTAACCATTCTCATTGAACGTTTAATTACAACGTGTTTGATCATTCATATTCATTAAAGATTTATATAGAAGTATATGATATTCTAGATACTTCGATAATCAACTTGATTATAGTTTTATTTTCATTCGGTATTTTGAAATAATAACATCGTCGCAATGAAAATTTATTGCAACCATGTAATCCCCTAAGGTTTTCTTTCTTGCACGGAACTTCCTGCATAAAACGAAGAAACGTCCAAGAAGTTAAACGGTCACATGCTAATTTTTCATAAGCCTTACGTTATGGTCCCCTTGGGAGATAAGAGATGACGAATACCTAACACTAAAATACTTTTTATTCGAAAAAAAAAGAAAGAAAAAATGCATATTTTTGCATATCCGAAACGAGACAAAAGCATGTAAAAGAAAAGCTTAGATATTTCTTAATGAGTACAAGCAAATTATCCGGAGAACTTACGTCGTAAATGAGAAGGAAATAAAGGTGGAAGTGAAATTAGAAAACAAATTAAACAAATTTAACACGCGACATGTTTTCACGCTAATAATCATTGATCCAAGCTTGCATCATTTTAATATCATAGAAAGGACAACGCTTTGATTATCATCGTTATTCATTTAACATGGAATACAACGATTAAAAATAGATTTCCCGATACGAAGAAAAAATTTCGTTCGTAAACTCGCATTACCTTTTTAAAAGTAAAATTTAAACCATCGTCGGAAGATAGATTCATGTGTGTGTGTGTGTACATACGTACGCACGTACGTATGTACATACACGTAGTACAAACAAATCTTTTCCTCGTCAATTCAATTTTCCGTATATTCATCCCGAATGGTTTGCAGTTGTCCGAAAGAACGGACAACGTCACTTATCGAATCAGTGCCGATATCCATGATTCCAAATCTAAAGCTTCGTTCGTACGTACGTACATATTCCCGATATTGTCGAATTCGAAGCATTCTATTCCCTGATCCATCTATCGGGTGACTACGAAATTGCTTTCGTGACTTAGAGATTCGACCAGATATTACACTTTACCTACGCAGAAATCCACTACTTCACATATCTATACGTATATATATATATATATATATATATAGTTATATCGAGAGAAACAAAACTTCTCTTGGAAAGACTGGCCCCTCTCACACACCGTGGCTTTCAGTCGAAATTGCTACAGTCTAATTCACTTGCTCACTCACTCACTCACTCACTCTCTCTCTCTCTCTCTCTCTCTCTCTCTCTCTCTCTCTCTCTCTCTCTCTCTCTCTCTCTCTCTCTCTCTCTCTCTCTCTCTCTCTCTCTCTCTCTCTCTCTCTCTCTCTCTCTCTCTCGTAGGCGTCCAGTTCGCTAATTTTCCTCCGTAGAGAATTTGTTTAAACGTGAACTTCCTAATTCGAGTCTCTTCGCAAATTTCAACCGTCCATCTCTAGATTTAATATTCTCTTGATATAATCGTCACTGTATATAATTTTGTCGGTATTTTTATTATTATCAAATCAAATAAATTAAAGTTAAAATAAATTTTTAATACTTTAACAAAGGTGAAACGTGTCCGGAAGAGGGGAAAAAAAATAAAACGAACAAAAAAGAAATTGTTCCAACAAATAACAAAAAGTTGTAAGGAATTTCATCGCCGTGGATAATACTAGGATTCTATTAATTAAGAAACTTTTAACGTTAATGCGAAGGCGACTGATTGGCGGTGAATATCATTTTAATAATAATGTGCTGGGTAGGGTTGGTCAGAGAAAACTTGAAAATGCTTTGCATCAGGGATAATTACGGTTCGTTATCCAGTTCACCATAAGTTGTTGGACCATGGCGAATGGAAATTAATTTATGAAAGAGCAGTTTACTTCATATACCCGACTACTAAGTAGAAACGAAATCTAATGGTAAAGTTTGACCAACTTGTGTTGTCTGTATCTATCTATCTATCTCCTTTTTTTACATAATGCTTCTTCCAAGTTAGAAATTTAAGTACATAACGATACCAACGTCCTCGTTCGTTCCTTCGTTCGTTTCTCCGTTCGTATTGGTATCTAGAAGAAATTGTAAATTCACGTAGAAATTTTGTGAAAAAATAAAAGAAAGATAGATATATAGATAGATAGATAGATAGATAGAGATAGAGAGAGAGAGAGAGAGAGAGAGAGAGAGAGGGAGAGTGGGTGAGTGAGTGAGTGAGTGAGTGAGTAAAAGAGAGAGCGAGAGAGATAGAGAGAGAGAGAGAGAGAGAGAGAGAGAGAGAGAGAGAGAAAGAGAGAGAGAGAGAGAGAGAGAGAGAGAGAGAGAGAGAAAGAGAGAGAGACAGAATGGAATGAACGCTTGTGGGTAGATAGAGGAACATGAAAAGAAATTGATATCTCCAGGGTAAAGGCTGCTTGCACTATACCGTGAAATACACATCGAAATGATATCCCAATGGAAAACGAGAATCGACGGATCGCATTAGTCTATACTGAAATATTATCGTCTCTCGAGGGTACATCGCAAGTCTTAGTTTGTTCGTCACAAATTTTCAATGTGGAAAAAAGATAAAAGCTCAAGCCGAGAATAAAGAAAGAACGAGAGAGAGAGAGAGAGAGAGAGAGAGAGAGAGAGAGAGAGAGAGAGAATATTTCCACATGTAAAAGTAAATTTAATTTAATTTACGTTAATTTTCAATGCTATAATATTCTTGCGCTATTTCTTGTAATTCGTTAATGGTAAAATGGATAAACTCAGTGAGGGCTTCACCGTTAGGTTTTAGTCGCCTACTTATGAGTTTAGGACATAAAATATAACGAGGATATAGATCAAAGCGTTATACAGAACGTTAAAACTTTCAAGAGCGGTGTGTAAGGGAGCTCTTGGCTTGCGAAACTCGTGGATGCAAAGAACGCGCGCGCGCGTGTGTGTATATATGTATATGTGATTTCTAAGCAAGCCTTGTGTTTTAGAAACGTACGGTCGTAAGTACTTACTTACATACGTGTCTCGTGACCGAGGCGAGTCTCATTAAAAATCAGATGCGCGATAAAAGCAATAAACTACGATTATCGGCCTCGTAAAATTGTTATTCTTCTTTCTCCGCTTATGACTTGACTTCCTTAGCCTAAGGGTTGAACACATACATACGTACATACATAGATACATACACACATATTTACATACATACATACGACCTCTTTTCGCATTGCTGACGTTTGGTTCGAATCAGAGGCGTGGAAAAAGGAAAACGATACTAATAGGGTAAAGTAATCGTAAATTTATTACACTTCCTTATTAATTATATAACTATTATTGCTATCAATATCTTTCGTAAGAATGAAGTTGAAAGATTCAAAATGCGAATGATCTGTTTTTCCTATGAAAAGACAGAGACTACAAAAAAAGTTTCATAAAATCGATAACAAATATCTTTCATTGAACAGAAGTAAATCTTTCGAAGTGTCATATTCCGTAGAATTTTATGGATGAACTATAAATGGAATGCCGCTTGCGATAGTAAAGTAAATATTGCATTTGCATGTGAACTCGGTTTGATAACTGTATGGTCAAAGAAATTGAACCTTAGAAATCTTCATTTCTTTATTTTCCAGAACCAACGAATAAGATCATAGATTTTCTTCCCGTTAAATTATTCATTGCACTTACATAAAGATTGTAATCATTTTGTTAACAATTTTAATTGAATCCATTTTTAAGTGCTAAGAATAATTTGTTCCCTTTAAATTATTCTTTGCACTTACGTAAAGATTGCAATCATTTTCTAAACTAATTGAATTTAATCCATTTATAAGTGCAAAGAAAGAATACTTTGTTCCCTTCAAATTATTTTTGTAACTTACGTAAAGACTATAATCATTTTCTAAATAATCTTAATTGAATCCATTTACAAGTGCAAAGAACAATTTGTTCCTTTCAAATTATTCTTGTAACTTACGTAAAGAATGTAATAATTTTATAAACTCTATTCATTTATTTCAGAAAATTATAAAATTCTTATCGACAGAATTCAGCATTTTACCAGAATATTTAAAATAAAATACAATTTTTTCTTCATTATCTTTCTCGATAGATCAACTTCTGATTTAAAGACGAAAACTTATTGATAGCGTGGTACACCAAAAGTACTCACATGTTAAATCATTCCTTTTATTCACCAACCAACACGTGAGTCGCTGCAGTTTGTCTCGCGAAATTAACCAACCTTCTCTAGTTCCCCTATTCTCTTCATCCCAACCGACACCTTAAAACTGATTCCGGGTCTACCCTTCAAGACGATTGCCGAGCTAATCGTACTCTAATGGTGGCGATTAAACCACCACCGGTAAAATTACGTAGAGCTTCCTTCATACTTATGCTTGATCCCGTTAACGAATCTTACATCTTTCAGAAACAACTATAAAACGGGATTTAACGATTATCTTACTACGAATTTCTCTACTATGTCATTATAGTTCACTTACGGTTGGACATTGTTCGATCGGTTCAAATAAAATCAAGAAAAAATTATTAGTTTAAGGATTAAAAAAAAGAAACTAGTCAGACATTAGATCAAATTGTAAAATTTGATTAAATTGAAATAAAAAATTCAAATCACTGTGTATGTGTCCTACTTTAGAACTAAGAAAATCTTTTAATTTCGTGCCAACAGAAGAAGAAAAAATCGTGTGACAGAAAAATTTCGGATATGAGTTTAGAGTAAAAGATTGAAACAAAGATAAATCAACACCCGACCCACATACCCAACTTGGATTTTATCGAATTGGATGACATTATTTTTAATTGCGAGACCTCAAAATCGGAACGGATCGGTGCATGCCAGAAATCATAAATATTTTCTTACTGGCTCCATTCCAAAATGCGCTATGTAAATAGCCTCGATCTTGGCAATGCATCGCGATGTAATATTCAAATTAGGCTGTGAAAGCGCTTTAACCTTCCAAACATAGTAACGCACGACTTCCTGGTTACTCAACGATTATAATTAATTACATTCACTCAGTGGTTATTTTTTTTGTTTGTTTGCTGTTGTTGTTCTCTTTCTTCTACTTTTTCTCCTTTTCTGTTTTTAATTTTTAATAAAGCAGACAAGAGAGCGCATGCTACTCGTCGTAATATCGTCGAGAAGATAACGTTTTTTGTTCGGCATGCATGGACGTTGAAGTTGAAAGTTTCGTGTTTAAAAGTATATTTCCCAAACGTGCGATGAATCAAGCTGGAAGACACGCTTCTCCGATGGACACGCGATCCTCTTTAGCTTTTCCTATCGTTTTTCATCATTCTCGCACGTTCGAGGTAAACTTTCTAAGGTTTAAGGTGATTTAAGATTTTCACGCTTAGAATTGCACGGGTCACTATCTCTATTTTCTCTCTCTCTCTCTCTCTCTCTCTCTTTGTCTCTCTTTCTCTTTGTCTCTCTCTCTCTCTCTCTCTCTCTCTCTCTCTCTCTCTCTCTCTCTCTCTCTATCTATCTATCTATCTATCTATCTATCTATCTATCTATCTATCTATCTATCTATCTATCTATCTATCTATCTATCTATCTATCTATCTATCTATCTATCTATCTATCTATCTATCTATCTATCTATCTATCTATCTATCTATCTATCTATCTATCTATCTATCTATCTATCTATCTATCTATCTATCTATCTATCTATCTATCTATCTATCTATCTATCTATCTATCTATCTATCTATCTATCTATCTATCTATCTATCTATCTATCTATCTATCTATCTATCTATCTATCTATCTATCTATCTATCTATCTATCTATCTATCTATCTATCTATCTATCTATCTATCTATCTATCTATCTATCTATCTATCTATCTATCTATCTATCTATCTATCTATCTATCTATCTATCTATCTATCTATCTATCTATCTATCTATCTATCTATCTATCTATCTATCTATCTATCTATCTATCTATCTATCTATCTATCTATCTATCTATCTATCTATCTATCTATCTATCTATCTATCTATCTATCTATCTATCTATCTATCTATCTATCTATCTATCTATCTATCTATCTATCTATCTATCTATCTATCTATCTATCTATCTATCTATCTATCTATCTATCTATCTATCTATCTATCTATCTATCTATCTATCTATCTATCTATCTATCTATCTATCTATCTATCTATCTATCTATCTATCTATCTATCTATCTCTGTCTATGTTTCTTTCTTGTATTTCTTTTAATTCGAGAAAAAATCTCGCGCTTGTTTCACCTCTTACGCGCTCGTAAGAACGAAATCTTTCGGGCAACGAGATAGGAACTCGGCGAATTGCAAGTGACTGCACCTATGCTAGCTTCCCATATAGACCATGAATTTTCCTTGTCTCTGATTCCATTTTCTTCGGCCAGTTTTCGTGACTCTATCTAACCGTGTGTGTTTGTATCTATATGTAAAAAAAGGTGCAAAACTATAAAAATAAAAACCGAGAGAGAGAGAGAGAGAGAGAGAGAGAGAGAGAGAGATGTATGAGTATAAACTAAATTGTGCCATCTCGTACATGCTCTTTTTCAAGAACAACAGATTCAATTGGTACTCGGAAACGTCGGTCAAAATATTATCTCGTTACGCTCTAAACTCGACGTAAATTACTAAATCGACATTTCTCTCTTCTATTCGAAATACTAATAACGGTTTATTAGTTTTCCTTATCTTATTTCTCCAACTTTACCAAACTACTTTTTTTCCTTGACCTTACCATACAGTTTGACAACGTGCGTGTCTAAAAGTGTTAGTTAAAATCTACGAGAGAACGAGAAATAAAAGGATTGGTTGGAAAAGAAAGTCGAACTTACAAGAAGGGCTACATATATTCTTCTGTAGGAAAGATTCCAACGGGACGTGATAAATGTCTCGGCACTTCCGTTGCCCCTGAATGGTCCGTCTGGAATTCGCACGGTGAGAATTTATGTTAAATTAATTAAACCCTAATTCCGTACCATTCAAAGGCACTTACGGTATTTATGACGGTCATCGATACTACGAAGTTTGCAACGACCTATCGTCCCTTTTCTCTCTTCAACTTTGATTATCTTTTCCTCCTTTCCTTTCCCTTTATCAATTTATTTCTCTCTCTCTCTCTCTCTCTCTCTCTCTCTCTCTCTCTCTCTCTCTCTCTTTACGACAGTTTGGCACGACCAAGAGATTGAATTATCAATCTGAAACCAAGTGGTTTCTCCGAACGTTCTCAAAATTGTCGAACTTGAGCGTATGGAAATTATACGATACCCAAGGACCCGAGGAAAACGTTCTTCTGGCTGAAACATAGTACGCATGAAAGGTACCATGAGAGTAAAACCGATCTTATTACGATAATAGATTATTTTATCGAACAACCAGCACATTTTTGTTATCAAAGTCGACTAATTTATTACCAAAAATGTCAACTTGCTACTTGATTAAAATCGTTTTTTCGTAATAATTAATCGTATTCAATCTATACCTTGTACCGATCTAATCGATTTGCGTACTAATGGAGATTAGTGATACTCTCTTGTCGTTACTCGCGTGGCTGATTTCTGAAATTACGATAGAAAATGAAATAGATAAATAGATAAATAGATAGGTAGTTAGATAGAGAGAGGGAAATAAAGAGAGAGAGAGAGAGGGAGAGAGAGAGAGAGAGAGAATTCCGATTATTGGAAATGGTTGATTAGCTACATAAATATAATACTATGTAAGTAAGTAAGTTTATAAATGAATATAACAAAGGAGCAATGCTTTTAACAGAGACATCAATTTTATAATAAACTAAATTTCACAAGATATAAGGAAATAAAAAAGAAAGAGAATGAGAAATAGATTCGTTCTTTATATCACTACATTTTCATCTATTTTAGCTTTTTAGTCTAAGACATTTTGAAGATAAAACAATAGTTAAGGGTTAAAGAGTAAAATAGGACAGAGCAGTCAGAACACAACGAATTCTCAGCCATTTGGGTAAAAAGTAGAAGAGTCACGATTCGCCGATGCCAAACGAAATCGCGCAACTAGAGAAAACGAGTGCGAGGAAGAGAGATCGAGAGGGAGAGAGAGAGAGAGAGAGAGAGAGAGAAGCATTTGGTAGATCGTCTGCTCGACAATAGCGCGACGAAAGCGGTATAGTAATTTCGAAGGAGAAAAATTTTATTCGCTCGAATGAAAGAGAGAGAGGGAGAGAGAGAGAGGAAGAGAGAGAGAGAGAGAGAGAGAGAGAGAGAATCTCCTTCGACCCTTCTCATTTCGTTTGCAGACTCCCTTGCCGTTCCAGAACTCGACCTATTTACTTCAACTTGTCGTGCCTGGTACACCACGTACATAGAAACGAAATACGATGGTGACTTTATTTATTGAATGAAATCGTGACGTTTAACATTCGCAAAAAGACATATTATAGGTGAATTTTATGTGTACATTTCAAACCTATAATATACGATTTATTTTCGCATTATAATAAATATTATTATACATCTTACCCTATATCGCTATTATATTACTAATAATTATAATTTATGTACTTAATGACAACGTTGATTAATTGAAAGTTATAAAATTACAGTAAAATCTATTGAAAATATTACATAGAATATACAGAAACTCTTGACTTTATCAACATATTTTCTCTCAGAAGTAAAGGAACATCTATTTTCCGTATTTTTACTTTTTCTCTTTACTGCCTCTCTCTCTCTCTCTCTCTCTCTCTCCCTCTTTATCTCTTTTCCTCTCTCTTTTACTGTTTGGACTTCTATTGGTTTTCTTCGAGGTATGTGTGCAAGTAGGATAGGCGAAGCGCTCTACTTAGCTTTCAACCGACGCGGAGAATCGTTTTCGTTGGGTAGTTTACAACCTAGCCTCAGTTTACAACGTCGAAGCTCCTTCCCTTCCGAAATCCGCCATACGCTAGGGTATTTCTGACAGCCTTTCTCATTTACTCTAATTATATACCGTGAGTCATGTTCGTCGTTGCAGCATGCAGACGAGTACAGTAACAAAGAGAGAGAAAGAGAGAGAAAGAGAGAGAGAGAGAGAGAGAGAGAGAGAAGAGAAGAAGATGAGTAGAGAGAGAGGGGGGAAGAGAGAGAGAGAGAGAGAGAGAAGAGAGAGAGAAGGAAAGGAGAAGAGAAGAGTAGAGAGAGAGAAGAGAAGGAGAATAGAAGAGTAGAGAGAGAGAGACGAGAAGGAGAATAGAAGAGTAGAGAGGGGGAGAGAGAGAGAAGGGAAGGAGAAGAGAAGAGTAGAGAGAGAGAGAGAGAGAGAGAGAGAGAAGGTGAAGAGTAGATTAGAGAGGGGGAGAGAGAGAAGGGAAGGAGAAGAGAAGAGTAGAGAGAGAGAGAGAGAGAGAGAGAGAAGGTGAAGAGTAGAGAGAGAGAGAGAGAGAGAGAGAGAGAGAGAGAGAGAGAAGGTGAAGAGTAGAGAGAGAGAGAGAGAGAGAGAAGGTGAAGAGTAGAGAGAGAGAGAGAGAGAGAGAGAGAGAGAGAGAGAGAAGGTGAAGAGTAGAGAGAGAGAGAGAGAAAGAAAGAAGGTGAAGAGTAGAGAGAGAGAGAGAGAGAGAGAAGGTGAAGAGTAGAGAGAGAGAGAGAGAGAGAGAGAGAAGAGAAGGAAAAGAGTAGAGAGTGAAGGGAAATAGGATACGGAAGAAGGAAAGGAGAAGGAGGTGGAGGAGGCGTAAAAGGAATAGTAGGTACAGGAGCCGTAGGAAGAGGAGGAGAGAGTATAGATATATCCGCGTACGTAAACGGCACCACAGAATATAGTCTTATATACAGAGGCTGGTATAGCAGTTAGGTAACGCATCACGTCCTTCGCTACTCTCTACTAAACAGTAAGAATACACCATTAATTTAAGATCCTAAAGGCTTCGTAGCTCGACGGCACTAATTATTCGGTCTGACGTAATACACCGAGAGAATAAGAGGGAGAGAGAGAGAGAGAGAGAGAGAGAGAGAGAGATAGCGAGTAGTCGATTGGTACAACCAAATATCGTCGTTTGATCCTTCACATTCCCCTTTCTCAAAGTTAACGACTTGTATGGAAATTTCAAAGAGTTTTCGCCTCCCTATTCAACGTTACATATTCATCATCGAAAAAGAGAAAATTAGATGAAAGAGGTAGAAACCAGACTATTGCTATGTTCCTCGTGACGATCTATTATTCAGATAACGTGTATCTACATGGATTCCAGTAACGAAAGCCGATAATGACGTGGAATCGATAAACAATATCGTGGTTAGAAGGCTCGCTGATACAAACGATCCCATATCTGCATCTAGTGCTGTTTGATTCGTAAAAGATTGGGGAATGCTGATAGATGTGGAGACGAAGGAATAATCGTGGCTCGTTAGAAGACACCTGATATTTCGTTTCTGACGATATCCTACTTCTTCTCTATCTTTTCTTTTTCTTTCTTTCTTTCTCTCGTTTTTTATGATCGCGTAACAGATCGATTCCTTGTATACTTCGTCATGCATATGAATGAAACTGTTTTGCTGGGAACCAAAAAGAAGAAGAAAAAGGAAAAAAACAAGAGGAAAAAGAAGAACGTCGAAAAAAAAACGTCATAGGGCACGTTAAACGACTCGCGCTTATTCATACATAGTGGAACTAGGAAACTTTCTGATGCGGTAAAGCTTCAGATGATAATTTAAGCCTCGAACACAAATGCATCTCTACGTTCTTTGTACTTTTGAATCACAATGGTATACCTCGAAAGAGTACATTTTCCAACCTATGACCTTTTCACCTTGTTCCATCCCTTATACTCTATCTATTACTCTATCTCTCTATCTTACTCTTTCTATTATATACTTTACTGTAACGGTGTATCAACGAACATGCTACGCGAATATTTCTAACGGAACTCCTATCTTTCGTGGAGATGAATCTTTTAAACGGGTGTTAGAAATTCTAATATGGCATAATCGAAGAAGAAATATCATATACATGAATACGTTTTAGTTTTAGGGAGATACAAATTCTGTTTTGTACAAGGAACACTGTATCTGATCGCAAGCATCATTCGAGCATTCAATTCTATCTAAATCCGTTTTCATTCTATTCTTATCACCGACATTCCAAAGTTCTTTCCAAAGTCCTTTCTCTGAAGCAAAAGCTTCGAACGTGTTTCTCTGGAAAACGCAGTTATCTTCTTCCGTATAGATCTAGCTTGAAACTGCTTTCATGTACCATGCCGGACAAGAAAAGAACGAAAGGAGATGGAGAATAATAAAAACTAGTAAAAGGCGCAACGAGGTGATGCGACAAAACCAGAAGCCATTGTCTAACATGCATCTCGGCTATGCGCATCACATGCATTCTCTATCTCTACTTTTCCTATCCTTTTCTCACCAACACCTTTACATATTCGTTCTTCCATCTTTTCCCACGAGAAACGGAAGGCAAAGGACGAACGTCGACCACAAAGAACGCGTTGAATATCCTTTCTCGTATTTTCCCTATTAAAAATATGCAAAGCTTGTTTCCTTTATTTGTAAGAATGTGATGAGTTTGTTCCCAAAAAAGAAAGAACAGGATGTACTTTGGATTTCCTTTGAAAATTTTCATAATAAATTATTTATACTGTATTAATGAATAATGTCGTATATTCACATTGAATTTATCTTGTATTCAAACTCTATAAGACTTGAAATATTTTATTTTAACTAAGACGATCGGATTCGTTCAGGATAACTATAGTAAATATAGTAGATAATACTTACATCTCGAATCTACATTCCCTAAAAGACGATAAATACTTAAAATTTAAATGCAGCATAGAATTTCATAATATTACTCGCTTAAGTTTAAAAATTTTCAACGATTCTTTCTTTTCACTAATTTCTTTGGCTTAACATCGTAGATTAAGTCATTCTTGTCGGCGCCATCATCGTCATCATCATTATCATCATCATCATCATCGCCGTTATCGTGCCATTAACATTTAATTTAAAGTGAGTACATATAATATGGATGGCGTTCGAGAGATTTCATTTTTACGGGCAAACGAGACGCGGAAGAAAAAGAGAAAGGAACACACAAAAGAGAAAAAGGAAAGAAAATAAAAGAAAAACAAGAGGAAGAAATTTGATCTGCATAGTACGCTTCTCGGACCGAGACCAGTATGGACAGCCTCACAGGGAATTTTTCAGTCGGGAGCCGAGATTTTTTGCGCACGAGGAAGATGAAAATAAGGAAAAACGCGAGAGCCAATCTCGTTCGTCGGTACGTATTCCCGATAGACATCTGTATATGCTCTTTCCAGAGATTTCAGAAATATTCATTTTAATGGTTGATCTAACGCGGGTATTGGTTACCACTGAAGCGCTACGTGTTCAGAATTCTTTGTGGGAAACACGTACGGGAAAAATACTCTCTCTCTCTCTCTCTCTCTCTCTCTCTATCTCTATCTATCTATCTTTATCTATCTATGTATCTATCTATCTATCTATCTCTTTCTCTCTAAAAGATGTTGCGTGGCTGCCATTATTCCGCACGTATATACCCTGTCTGATGTTACGATTAAAGTATCAAAAAAACTTAAACCCTTTTCGAATCTATAAATCTATAAAACCTTTTGGTCGAAAAACTTTGCATTTACGATATTTCTCAAAGTTTTATCATTTCGACGAAAATAATGTGTTGGTATCGAATTTATAGATATCAGAGAATTCAATGATAATCTTTGAGAAGTCTATCGATTTGTAATTACATGTTATAATTTTCTATTCTAAAAATTTGATAAGTTTCAAAATGTGTGCATATATGGATATGCAGATACTTGTATCTTAGTATGTGAGAAATAGTAAGTTTATAAGAACTATATAAGAAGATAAAAACGATTCTCCATCGACATGAAATCGAGTTCACGTAGTATCGATAGGAAAATCCGAGAGAACTGGAAGAGTTCGTCGTGCATTTGGAGAAAGCATGAATAAGATGATTCGCTGGAAGGCATGGTAACTGTCGCATAATTTTACGTCGTTTCACTCAGAGATTCGAGAGATCCTTTCAATCGAATCGCGCAACGAATCGTGCATCGAATTTGAATCAACCTCGACGTAACACGGATGAGAAATGACGCTAGAGATATCTGCTATGCTTTTCGTTTTTTCCCTCTTTTCTTTTCCTCCTCTCTCTCTCTCTCTCTCTCTCTCTCTCTCTCTTTCTTTCACTATTTATCTTTCTTTTCTTTTTCTTTTCTCTTCTTTCCTTTTTCTTTTCTCTTCTTTCCTTTTTTTCCTTAACTTTTCTTTTCTTTTTTATAGATTCGCAAAACGAGGCAAGCAAAGTTATGCCATAGAAGTTATGGTCTCGTACTCTCTCATGATTCCAATGTCTATGGGACGCCTCCAAGGAAAAGTTTGCTCTTGACGCGGTGAGTTACACGTGACGAATTCAAATCAGGCGTAAATACTTAAAGCAAACACTCCGTGGGGGTAGAAACTGAGTTTTAAAATAAAGCATTAGAAGATCGTCGAGCACCGAGATAGTTAGGCGCGGTGGTGCCACCCATCCCTCCAATCCTTTCCTCTTTCTACCCTCTTCCTCTCCTCTAAAAGTTCACCACGAAGTTTGTGTAAACTCGAAAACTTTCGGAGTGAACTAGCTCCCCGAACACAAATTGCAACCACAGTGAATGAATCAAAGAGTGACCATTACGCGATTCAGGGTACACAAAAAAGGGAGAACTGATTGAAAAAATTATAGGAATGAGAAAGAAGAAAGGCGACGGTAGTCAAAGAGAAAATAAATAGAATTAAATAACGTCAAGGAAGAAACGATTCGTTTTTACTTATCATAAAGATAAGCGATTTTCCTGCTGTGCCGATATATTTCAATGATAAAACGTGAAAAAAGCGTTCTCACTTGCTGCATACCTACTGGCTAAAAGCTATAGAAAGAGAACTAGAAAAGTTTTCATCATTTGTAACTACGCGAGGAGAACAGAAGAAATGCATTTGTACTTGGTAACGTCTATATTCTTCGAGAAGAAACACGAGAAGATTTTGCCAGAGAAAGAGAGAGAGAGAGAGAGAGAGAGAGAGAGAGAGAGAGAGAGAGAGAGAAAGAATAAGCAAGATGTCGTATTACTACTGAACGAATCGATTTCGTTCAGAAATCGAAACGTGTTGACCGAGTTTGCCTCAACTTCGATGAAAGATATGATACGGTAATAACCATGGATAATTTAGGAAAATGTATAATTATCTCGACCGTTACGAAGACCATTTTCACATTCGAACGAGGAACGCAACCCCTCGCGGCAAGTTTATCCAATATCGTTGGAACAACGATATTGAGGTTACAAGAAGATCGCTACTGGTGTATAGTTGAACGTACTTTGAGAAGGCCTGCAAATTGCCTTCGTTAGTAGAGAGGTACCCTTTGAAAGTTCCTATAGATCTACATGTAAGGTTTCCTACATTTCCAGTTACTAAAAGCAATATCTGCTAACGCTACAATCACTATCTTTTTGAACTACCACTTGCTTTTATCAGAAACAATGATAACCAATAAGACTTATCTATTAACAGAATGAAAATGATTTAACGTCAATGACAATTTCGGTAAATGAAAATTTCGAAATACTTTAATATATCAATAATAAAGGATGTATAACGCACATAAATTTACTTGACTTTTTACCCTTGTTAGAAATAGTATAATATAGGTATAAATATAAATAGTATAATATAGGTCTAAATGTTGACGCATAGAGTTAGTTGTTACAATGTTCGCCTACGTATGTATGTATGTACATAACATATACAGAGAACCGGGACTTCTTCAAAAATAACAAAATCTTTGTTATTCGCTTCTCGACGAGTTAATGTAAAGTACATATGTACTTATGTACATAGGTTTAAACTCTCGTATTCTCTTTCATTCCCGTGTTTGAAAATCTATAAATATTTAAGGACTACGATATAACACGAAACAACGTAGACGAAAACGAAAAAACGTGTTTCGAAGAAAGTTGTGTTCATAAAAGAAACAAAAAAAAAAGAGGAAGAAAAAAACGAAAAAAAATAAAAAATGAAGAAGGAACAAATAACTGACCTTGAACGATGAGTTTAATGACGGCATCCGGTGTGCTGCGATTGTTTATTAGGCACTCGTACTTGGCTGAGTCCGATGCTGTGACAGGATGAAATTGTAGAGCGTAATTTTTCAAAGACAGAGAGACCCTATTCTGATGAGTCCAAACATCGGTGCCCCTGTTGGCATGTTCGTGTTGCATCCCGTTAGCCTGCCACTCGAGCAACTGCATACCGTTAGCTCGCCACTCGAGCATATACACCAGAGAGTCTTCCGTCACTCCTGGACAATTCAACGTCACGTTCTTGCCGGCCTCGACGACGAGTTCCTCGACCAACGAATTCGTGTCATCTGAAACGAGACGAAGGTCGTTCCATTAATCCAAATAACTTTGTTTATTAATATTAACCGTGTAACCTTTTGCCAGTCGCTATAAGAGTAATTGATTTCTGACATCGTGAAATATCACGTACAACAAACAAATCTACAAATATCTTTTTCTATATTTTCCCCAGTATGCGTGTATGTATATCAAGAAATCTACAACTGTTTTACAAGAGCAGAAAATTCTCATCCATTTAAAAAAAAAAACTTCCAAAACAAGAGGATAACTTCACATAGGTAAAATATATATGTATGTATGTAACTATATATGCATATGTATACTGCAAACGTAACGATACCAAAAATATGAGAGAAACTATGAAATATGAAGTGTGTGTGTGTGTGTGTGTGTGTGTGTGTGTGTGTGTGTGTGTGTGTGTGTGTGTGTGTGTGTGTGTGTGTGTGTGTGTGTGTGTGTGTGTGTGTGTGTGTGTGTGTGTGTGTGTGTGTGTGTGTGTGTGTGTGTGTGTGTGTGTGTGTGTGTGTGTGTGTGTGTGTGTGTGTGTGTGTGTGAAAGACAGTGAGAGGAGAGGCAAAAATGAGAAACAAATTCGAGTTGGTACGATCCAAGCGAATCCTGCCACTACCATTACTCTCGACATCAAATAAAACGACCATGGATTCACAGCCGTACCATTTTACGCAATGTAACTCGTTGCGTATTAGCCGTATGCTTGTAGCCGGATTAAAAACTACCTGAGATCATATTCTCGCATGGGTACTTTCGCATTGATTATGAACGATTCCGTTTGGATGTATAAATATCACGAATGCTCTTTGAAGTACCAATTTTTTTGTTTCTTTTTCCTTTACCCATTTTCCTTTCTCAATCTTTTTTTTGTTTCTTAATTATTAATTATTGCCTGATATTTCCTCTTTTTTCTTTTTTATATTTATCTTCAAACGAAAAGAAAATATAGCGTGGTTAAAATGAGACTTCCTTTAAAGTCCATAATTTTTCGTGTCAAGTAAAATAGTAAGTCCGGAGTGAGAGAAAAAAAAGAGAAAAAAAAGCAGACAAAAAATAAAAAGGAAAAAAGCTAACATACAAAGTACAAACTTAATTATCCCCCACCACAAATAAGACAACCAGTCCGATTCACGATTTTTCCTCTTATGGCAACAGTGCTATATAGTTATATCGCAAACTTCTCAAGTTTATTACATTCCGAGTAAATACTCGTCCTTCTGCTTTCACCTTACCAATCTCTCTATCTTTCTCTCCCTCTCCCTCTCTCTCTCTCTCTCTCTCTCTCTCTCTTTCTTCTTTTTTATTTTATTTCTCAACGACAGTTCAATGGAATGTACACCAGTGATGCTAATCATTTGTAAGTTTACGAGTAGTAGATAAGCAAATTAAGTACGACAACCTATGTCCTCTGTGTGTTACGTGCCACAGAAGATAAATTCTTACCACCGATCATTCTCTCTTTCTCTTTCTTTTATGAACAGTTTTCGTGGAAAGAAGAGAGATAAAGAAATAGAACAGCGGAAACGATTGACTTCAATTGCTCTTTGTATTCATTATAATAATCCTATTTTATTATCAAGATCTTATATAAACTGGTA
Source organism: Dolichovespula sylvestris (assembly GCA_918808275.2). Classification (NCBI taxonomy): domain Eukaryota; kingdom Metazoa; phylum Arthropoda; class Insecta; order Hymenoptera; family Vespidae; genus Dolichovespula; species Dolichovespula sylvestris. Next base: position 1,542,953 of record OU964968.1, read on the forward strand.
GAACATTTTCAACGGAGTTAAAATATTTTCTTTTTGAGAAACAAAAAGTTTATATATAACTATACAGATTCTAATTGAAAAAATTTTGCAATTAAGGCAAAAGAAGAAAATAAAAATAAAAAACGAGGAACATATATACGTTTAAAAATAAAATTTCGAATTTAAATGTCAGTAATAAAATTCTATAAAAGACGATAAAGTTTTGTCCTTTTTCATGTAGGATGCTCAGAACAGATACGAACTTTATCGGTCAATTATCGAGAAATCAAACTATCCAAAGTGAAAGGTCAACGGAGCTTTGCCCCGTTAAGTGTTTCGGTATTAAATTTCCGGAGCAACGCGATCGTTGCAAGTATTCGAAGCACGCGTACGTACTCATACGTGCATAAAGTGCGAGTTGGTGCAGCCAGCTATATCTCGATACCGCACTTTCTCTCCCAGAGGCGTCGATCTACCACTGTAACTCTTCATCCCTCTCTTCTCCACCAATCTGAACTTTGCATCTGGCGCGTGCCCGTTCATAAAAAAAAAAGAAATAACAATATCTTTTTGTTTCTTTTTTTATTGCTTTTTTCGATTTTTTTTTTTTTTTATTAATAAAATCAAAAGAAACTGAATAATAATTGAACCCACAGAAATTTTTATTTTCAAGATAAATTATTTGCGAGATAATGCAAGGGGCATAAATTAAATAAGAAAAAAATTGCATGATGTTAACATTAGAAGTATTAACAAAATAGTCTGAAAAGAGGAAGAAAGAAAAATACAAAATTTAGTCATAATCCTCTTGACTGTAAAACGGATTCCTCGGGATTGGAGCAAGATATAAGTATGAACTATGGGGTCATTCAAAATACACTCACGAGAAGGCTGACAAGTGAATAATGAGGCTTCATGAACTCGCCGGCGGATTATACGGAGCGGAGAGTTGCCTCCAAGGTCCGTGTAAATATCGTAAAAGGAAGTTTCTCATCCGGAGATTTGCCATTTTAAGAACATTGCTGTTTAATATCTCGACCAAAAAACTATCCTTGCATTTCAAGATGAAATTTTAATCGTACCGTTTGTAACCACAAATTACTTTCCTGAAATCAAATTAAAAATCAATATCTAAATCTAGAAAGTATATAAACGTTTAGAAGGTGAAAAAGGTGAAAAGGGAAAATGAAAGAAGGAAAAAGAAAACAAAAAAAAGAATTAGAAGAATAAACGAACCTAGCAATTCTTTTCCTTTTTTCCTGAGAACATCGCGTTCTCTTTGGACAAAAGAGAAAGAGAGAGAGAGAGAGAGAGAGAGAGAGAGAAGATGGGCTGCCTAAACTTTCTGTCACCCTTCTCATCTACTCTTTGGCCATAGAAGTCCATTTCGCGCACAGGTTAACATAATGTAAAAACTTTTCCGGCAGTTGATAACGCCCGCTGCCATTCTGCCAGCACGTTCGTGACAGCGAAATATACGGGACCCTTCGTACCAAGTTCGATCGTCCGAACTTCCTTCCGAACATACGTTACTACAAAAGCGAATTAATACGACTCCTTCGATTTACGATTCCATCTTATTTTTTCTTCTTTTATTTCTTTGAATTTTTCGGCATAGGTCTAATGCACAAAAGAAAAAAAAAGGAAAGAGAGAGAGAGAGAGAGAAAGGAAAAGAAAAATTGAAATAAAATCGAGGCTAAGTCATATGTCATTCTTATTACGGTCAAGTTTTTACTTTCTTTAATAACAGAAAAATTATTCGACCACAAGTATGAATTCTATCTATCATAATTAACGTAACGTTGTAATAGTCCATGCGGTAAACTTCAGTGTTATGAGTCTAATAATGTTTAATAGTACATCTTCTGGTATGGAAGAAAGGTGGGAGAGAAGGAACGAAGAAGAAAGCTTGGGTGAAACGAGAGAACGTTAACAATACTGACGAATATTTACGACGTCTGTCTGAAGTCTCGTGAACAACGATGTATCTGTCTTTCCTCGTGTCTTCCGTGCCTTCTCTGTATCCATTTTCTCTCTCTCTCTCTCTCTCTCTCTCTCTCTTTATCTTTCTATCTATTTATCTTTTACTTCCTCTTATTCTTTCTCTTTCTCTCATTGCTAGAGTTCTACCTTAATTACTCGTCACAAAGTGGCAGCCACGCTACTTCCATTCCTTCGAGTTAAAAGTAGAAGAGCTACTCGAATCGAGCAGAGTCCTCGAAATCAGCTTTAATACCGTAGGAACATTACGAAGCTTACGAGAGCTTCTTAAAGCCGACGAAAGAGGAGTTTCCAACAGGCTGATACAGTTTCCTTCAACGTATCTATCGAAGGAACTCCTATTACCCTGATATCTGTTTTACAGTTTTCATGGAATATGGATTTTCGAGAATAAGAAAGAAAGAGATAGGAAGAAAAATAAAGAGATACGAAAAAAGTGTTTCTGCAGTATAATCAGAAAGAATACCGGAAGAAAGTGGTTAAACCATATTAAAACCAATGCTTCGATTCTTGTCTCTTATCCTATTTCTTTTTTTTTTTTGTATTTATAAAATAGACGTTGGACACGACGATTAATGTACTTAAACCTTTTTACTTTATGCCGAATTTGTCGACCCCTATATTATGACTTTGTCCGTGTATTTGATAAAAAAAAAAAAGAGAGAAAAAGAAAAGAAAAAGAAGAAAAATAGAAAAACGAACCTTCATTCAAAAATATTCATGAAAAAAATGTATCCCATAGAATATACCGACGATCTAATATCACTCGGAAGACAAATCCTAAAAAACAAAAAATACCGACGTTTCGGGACGAGAATTTAAATGGATTCTAAGAGGGTATTACGAAATAAAGAAAGAAAGAATGAAGGAAAAGAAGAAAAAAAGTAAAGAACGAACGAGACAAAAAAGGTGGGGGGATGAAAAGAGCGTGGATCGGATAGGAGATGGGGTAGAGTATAGAACGTAGCTAGAACTGTATCCACAGCCAGAAAAGCAAAAGCAATTAAGATAGTTACTTGGTTATGAGACAAAAAGGCAAGTCGGAACGAAGGTAGGAAGGTAATTACCGTGGTAACGGCTTGCCTTCGCCGTGTGACTGTGTCTCGTGGAGCGTGCTGGCTTCTGGGGAAATTAGTGCTGGAAAAATTCATGCCCACGGAAGATTTGCGTAAATTAATTTACGGCACTGAGCCAAGCTCCTGCCGAGGAAAAGAGGATGAAATTCAATTTCTTCGTGCGGGAGGTACGCGACTGGTTCTGGAGAAGACGAGAAGTGGATAGGAGGAGGATGGGTAAGAGTTCGAGGGAGGGGGAGGGGGTCAACGAAATTGCTTAGGCACTCCCTGGACAGTTCGACGATGGCGATAACTTATCCGAATTCAGCAATCTCGGTTTCTTCTTCCGGAGGGCTGCTCTACGGACGGCTGAAAGCTTTAATCTCGAGAAAATTTATTCGGCCACGGAGAAAGGTCTCGTTCCGAGATTCTTGAGACTCTCCCTGTCTCCTCTCTCTCTCTCTCTCTCTCTCTCTCTCTCTCTCTCTCTTTCTTTCTTTCTCTCATCTTCTTATTCTCGCCTTACTATAGTTTAGCCGCTGCTGGTATTTTATGTAAGTAATATTTTCTATTGTACTTTTTATATACTGTATACATTTTTTTTCACTTTGCACTTACGACCGTTTCTCTTTCTCTTTCCTCCTCCTCTCTCTCTCTCTCTCTCTCTTCTGTTCTGTCTAATAAGAAAACTATTTCTTTGAGATCATCGGTAAAAAAGTTTTTTAGTTATTTCTGACGAGCTCGTTATAACGGTTTAACATTTTCCGTAACCACAAAATTAGACTGTACTTCTTATTTCCTTCCGTTTCTCTACTCAGCGTAGCTTTGAGATGAAAAGAAGAAAAACCAAAACGAAGGAAAAGGAATAAAGAAAGAAACAAAATTCTCCTTTTCTGACCTCGTTAGAGCAACTAGAGAGTGTAGAAGTTCCGATCGCGAGCCGAACCACACGCCGCCATAATTTAATATCTTTCGCGAAACACGAACGGAAAATGACGCACGATCAAGATAGTTTCATTCATATTTCATCGACGATACATAGGTACTGGGTGCTGACTACGCAAGAGAAAGTAATCATAGAATAGGACAGTAAATAATGCTTTCACGAAGAAGTGTTCTTCGATGATAATATTGCGAAGACAATACTCGTTGTTTCTTTTTACACCTCCTCTATCAACCCCATCCCTGTTTATTGCAATCAATCGTTCGACGCTTTCTCGCGATTATTTTCCAACCTCTGTCCACGATTCATTAATCACATCGTAGATTTCGATCGTCGAGAATTGAGAGAGAGAGAGAGAGAGAGAGAGAGGGAGAGAGAGACAGAGAGAGAATGCATTTGCACGGAAACGAACTCGACTATCCTCGCGTAGTCGTCGTTCGAGGTACGAATCGAATTGCCAGGGCGTTGCACAACGTTGAAACAACTCGAACACGTCGTAAATCCACGAATGATTCTCGAATCGTCTGTACCGGCAGCCAGTACGTAAACTTCCAGGTTTAATTGCTCGCTCGGTCAGACGGCGCTCGTTAATTACTTCCCATTTAATTAGCGTTTACCCTCTTACGCTCGGCCGAGAACGCCGCCGTACGCGATGTAAATCATCGAATTTGGGATGCTCCAAAGATTCGATCCGTTATTCTAGAAGCTACTTTGATTTTTTAAATTATTCTAGCCGATTTCGAATTCTATTAAATATAATATCTCTCTATTACTAAATTTCTAAAAATTTATGCCCATATCCAATGATAGATATATATATAAATTCATACATATATAATATATATAATGCATAGTAAATATAGTATATTATGTTTTCGAAGCTTCTTTTTCTCTCTCTTTTCAAGAGATAGAAATTCGAAGGAAATTCGAGCCGTGAGAATCGTAAGTCAAGCACGTTTCGATGCTTTTCGCTAATGGATCATTCCCAGGAGAACCGAAACAAATGGATCCACCATTTTCTTTTCTTTCGTAAACGGAGTAAACACGTTCAATCGTTTCTACGTTTCCATCCTTCTACAGAGAACTCGATATTCGACCTATAATTACACAAGGCATGGACGAAATAACATATATATATATATCGTTAATATATATATATATATATCCATTTTCAATCGATCCACTATCGTGCCATACATTGGCTTCACGCAAAAGCCACGAAAAAATGGTAGCTCGCGTGCTGACAAAACGTAGTTCGTACTATTTGCCAAACGATACCACGAAGCCAGGTAGGCGGTATATTTTTGTATCAATAATGTAGAGGTGCGATTATCGTTGGTAGTATAGCACGAAGGAACGAAGAGTAAAGTGGGGGAAATACAGTTTCAACACTAACGCTAATGACATTGCGGTTTGATCACAGTTTCGATTGTGGCACGACGAATCGTTACCGCAAGGCTGCCCGCATTTTTCATCGAACTCTATACATTCATCTCTGTCTTTCTCTCTCTCTCTCTCTCTCTCTCTCTCTCTCTCTCTTACTCTCACTCTTTCGTTCTATCTCGTGATTCTAATCGGATCACGTCAGTGAATATTTTCTAAGTACCATCCAAATTGAATTTAATAACGTTTACGTCATTAATTATATCTCATAAGGATAGATAAAAATAGAAAAAAAACGAAAATTTTTTTCTTTGTTTCATTTTATTTTATTTTATTTTTATTAGAATTTTTATAGTCATTTTTTCCCTTTTTTCTTTTTTATTATGAAATCTGTATTATCGTTATCTTTCTTATCATTATAAACTCGGTTATGGGATACGGTAGGTATGATTGTAATGAGAATAATAGATATTCTAGAATCGTTTTCTCTGCAGAGAAAGAGAAAGAAAAAGAGAAAGGTATCGATTATAATAGCGTGAAAATAAAAGGACGAAGACGTTTCACGATAATAGAATACTTGTTCGAGTCCCTTATTCCTTGTAATTTATCGCTCAATTATATGCTCGCCTTAAGATCCAAGGGTTTTCATACTTGAAAGTATCGCGATTCGTTTAATACGCCAACTAGATATACTTATTCTATGATTTTGTCGAAAAAAGAAAATCTAAAGAATGATATATAATGGTAAAATAAAGAAATAATTTAATTATAAAAACACGATTATACGATAGACCCTTTATTTTTGTTCAAAGGTAAATCACGAGGGGGAAACTGAGAAAAAAATTTCAAATATAATAACCTGACCTCGACCTCGCGAAACACGTATACGGATGATATGAACTTGATGAATCTGTCTACTTTAAAAAAGAAAAAGAAAAGAAAAAAAATGAGAAAAGAAAAACCTCTTTGTAGGAATCGTTTATATAACGATGGCTGGCCCACCAAAATAAAAGACGGCATTCGTGCGAAACGGCAAAAGCATTAAGCGTTATTTTCGCGTTGAAACGAGCTTTACAATTTTTCTATTAACTCCTCTTTTTAGTTCTCTCTCTCTCTCTCTCTCTCTCTCTCTCCCCTCTTAACAAGTAAACATATTTCGATTCTACCTAAAAGCATTTTCGACGAAGATAAACATCGTCTCTCTCTCACTCCTTTTCTCTCCTTCTCTCCTTCTCTCTCTCTTTCTCTCTCTCTTTCTCTCTCTCTCTCTCTCTCTCTCTCTCTCTCTCTCTCTCTCTCTCTCTCTCTCTCTCTCTCTCTCTCTTATGCTTTCTATCTCACATTCAGCTCTTTAATTTACCATTATTCTTTCGTTTGCATTACTGCAACGACTAACATGAGTTATTTTCAACGAGAGATAGCATTTTGTTTTAAAAACAGAAACAAACCGACGGCAGAACCATTATCATTAAATACTTCGAACAAGCTCGTATCGCACGGTTACATTCATTTATCGTCTATTATATATGTCGCGATATTTATCGATCTGATTCTTTTTATATACTCATTATAACTCCAATCGAAAAAGATCGGAAGATACGAGTCTACGATATTCGACAGAGCATACGGCATGAATTTAATAGTAATTAAATATTCGATTTCACATGTTCGAATCGTTCGGTCGCACAAATATTTTTCTGTATATGTGTGTGTGTATCCGTGTGTTCGCAGAGTCTCGTTAAAAGAAATAAAGAAAGAGCAGTAACACGTCGAACGTACTTGAAAATAATTACCTCCACTGACGGTTTCGCTCGTTACGATACTTTCTCTCGTCTTCTAAATATTTTTTCTTTGCTTTTCTTTAAACGATTTTCTTTCCTTTTCTTTTTTTCCCTAGTCAAACCTTAACGAAATACAACGTTAAAGGTCTGTAGTTCGACGAACGTTTCGACTTGTAAGTTTCGCTCGACATAATAAATAAAAAAAAACATGAGTCCCTTGACGAAGAAACACCATTATAGAACATTATGAATGGTAGCTTGTAGCTTTGGAGCTTTACGTTGAAATAAACACAGTGTTAATCCCGTTATCGCGCTTCTACCAGGAGCGATCATTAATTTATGCTTTAGCCTTCGAATGTAAAACAGTATGTTTAATTAAAATTTTTTACCTGCCGAAAATTTTCCAAATTTTCTCACGAGTAACTCAGACCGATCATTCTTTCGAGTTAGAAGAAAATAAAAAGAATTCTAAGAGTAAGGAAACAAAACGAATCGAGATAAGACGAGGAATAGTTTTATCTGGTTTTTCTCTCACTTAAGAGAAAAAAATTTCACTTTTCGTGAAAAACAAGAACAGGAGTCGCGTGCATTCGTAAGTGCTTCGTTAATTTTATCGTGGTGACATTTTAGTATAACTTCAGCGAAGCTCGCGTGGTACCTGACATCACAAGAAAAGAATAATTAAATAAATAAATAAATAAATAAATAAATAAACATGGATAAAACAATTTCGAGGTTAAGTCAAGACACGTTCTTTTGGTCTTAAATGCTCACCAATATTATTATATAAGAGAAATATTAGGATTCAACGACTTTCTTTGTGTTTAAGATTTTTGACTTGCAACTATGAAAGAATAAAAAGAATACGTTGAACAAACGAAGGCAGGCAGAGAGAGAGAGAGAGAGAGAGAGAGAGAGAGAGAGAGAGAGAGAGAGAGAGAGAAATACATATATACATACATACATACCTATATAGCTAAGTAAAATTTAATTTCAATTTAAATTTCGAGAGAAAGGGAATCGAGCGACTGGATATATATGCATATGTCTATATATCTGGATATGTATGTGCGTAACTAAGTTCTCATGCAAATACTCTTGCATCTGGAGTAGTTACCATAAACTGTAACGCGGAGTAGTATAGGTAGGAGAAACGTGGATTTGAGGAAAAATAAAAAGAAGGAGAAAAAGAAGACGAAAAGAAAAGAAAGAAGAAAGAGAATGAAGAAAGGTAAAAGAAAGAAGAGGTTAAATAGAAAGGGAAGAGAGAATAGCAGCTTGTCTGGTTGAGCGAGTATATGTACTGGCAGTAACTCCGTTACATAAGTGATTGAGGTTAAACTCAGTGGGAAGGATTCGCAAACTTCTTACAACGCACAGCTGCCAGACACCGCCACGTTTCCCATAGTGACGTCTCTCTCTCTCTCTCTCTCATCTCGCGAGTTTACGAGGGATCGACCATTCGACAACGAAGAATCGACAGGTTGAGCTTGCGACGATGAACGGAAACGCCTGGTCAGGATTTTACGAGAGAAAATTCTCAAATCCAGTGACGACGACCGATCAAGCTTACTAACGAGAAAGAGAGAGATGTATTGTCTCTCTCTGTTTCTCTCTCTCTCTCTCTCTCTCTCTCTCTCTCTCTCTCTCTCCCCCTCACTCCAATTTATATCGATGACGATCTCTTATATAAAACGTGCATTAAAATATAAAAGCAAATATAAGGAGGTATATAATCGACCTGGAGTATTACAAAAATCATTCAATAAAGCAATAATTTGGATAGACACATGCTTTTACTATTTTCTTTTATCTTCTTAAACTTATGTTTATATAGGTACATACCAATATATTATATAACAGGAAACACTTTTGATAATGCGACTATAACAATTGTGAATGTTTATTTATGTATATTAAACTGGCAAGATATAGCATGGTATAAGTATAATACAAAAGTGCTCGTATGTTTCTTCGTAAAAAAAAATATCATTTATTTCTTCTTTTATTTTCTTTGTTAGATTTTGTTCTTTTTTTCTAATACCGTATAGTATAAAAACGCGAAGAAATTTTGAGAACCATTAGCATGTACACATGGTATATTTGTTCATGCAAATTCTGGCACACTGCGATGTTGTACTTCTGTTTCCTGTTATCCAAACTGCAATACTTCACTTTTCGCAAGCTTCGAGAAAACTATTTCTACATTCTCGCAAACAAGGCACACGGCCTAGTACCAGTGAGTCACAATGGGAGCATACCGATTTTAAACCATACTTCACTACGTATGTTATTTTGACAGTCATATTTACACGAATCGCGGTCATATTTTTAATCCTTTCTTTTTGACAATAACATATACCGCTTATTAGAAAGTTTAACAATGAGACAAGACAAAGACAACATAATTCTAAATTATTAATAATAGTTGTAATATATCTTTTTCATAGTGATTTTGTGATTAGTTCAATAAATATATAATAATCGAATATATGTAAAAATAATTAATAAATAATTTTTTGCATGTTATAAAAGTGTGAATGTATTTATTAATTATGTTAAATCCGCAAGTGCTATCACATAATCATCTATTTATTTATAACATCTAACTACGTATACGTTGATGATTATTCAACGTTTTGATTATGTATTTAATTATATTCAAACACGTAAGTACATTTAATATAATAAGACAAAAAAATGGATCGAACCGTTAGAAATTTATGTTTGACTTTTCGAATATACATTCAAAGAAAATTCTTGATTCTTTCAACGTCGATGAATAAAATTCTTCTATCTACGTCACCAATTTTCTCTTCGTATTTCACGAGTGAAATGCTTTTGACTTACCATCGAAAGAAAGAAGAGATTACATTCGAAGACGTGATGTTCGTGTGTGTGTGTGTGTAGTGTAGGTTGCTGATGTTGCAATACCACATACATATTTATTTAAGTAAAACATGCACGCGTACATAAAAGAATCTATTTTCTAGGAACACGTCAATGGAAGCTATTCGAAGTCAATTGTATCACGTTTGTAATAACATCTTAGCGAATAGAAAAGAGCTAAGTTCGGAAAGGATTCCACTGCGATTTATTCAGCTACGATAATGGTACAAAGAAAATCTTTATTCTATTTGTTCTCCGATGTCCCATCCATGTAACGACCGAAAAAGACATAGAATGTGAGAAGTAAAATCTTGATATTTATTTGCTTTTCTTTATTCATTTTACGAGTTATCCTATATTATTAAACAAGCAATTCATATATATTTCACAATTTTATCTTTAAAATGAATTAAATTATTTGTATGGAATTGGATGAATCTATAAACATTTTCGAGTGTGAGAAAGCTAAAAATAGATCTCGACTTTGAGAAAATTTATTTGGGGGTTAAATGACTATACAAAGTATAAATGACTTTTTAATTCTATAAACCACAATTGGCGTGAATAATTATCAATATTCTCCGAAATATCTTAGTAAGTAAATCGATAAAACTTCAAAATCAGTACTCTCGGTATATAATGATAAAATCGTTTATTTTTAAAAATGGAGAACCGAATATAGTTATGAATTCACTAAAATAAATAAAATGTAATCAAATACTAATCTAATGAAAAAGATATTTAAATAAAACAAGAATACTTCATTATTGTTGTTTTAAACTAAAATAAATAACCTTATATTACATAGACATTATACATTTGGCTTGCAAGTTGTCATAATTATCAAAAATTTGATTCGTAAAATTTCGTGATTCAATTGTACTAAAGTGAAAATGAAAAAATACTTCATAATTCATGATTCTCACTTTTTAACAATTATGAATTTATAGTCCGTAAAAAATACTTGTAAATTATGAACGAATGTAATTAGTATAATAATTTTTAATTGCGATTGCAATTGTAATTGTGATTGTAATTTGTTTCTCTGCTGTCGAATAGCTACGGATAACATTATTTATGTTTTTTTATCAATTCTTGATCTTCCAAATATTTTATTATATATATATATATATATATATATATATATTTTTTTTTTTTTATAATTTATTATTTTTCAAAGATAGAAAAAATAAGTTGTAAATACTTTTCTAAAGGTTAAGGAAAATTTGACAAATTTTGCTTATCCATTAGAGAGAAAAAGAAGAAGAGAGAAAGAGAGGAAAAGAGAGAGGAAGAGAGAGAGAGAGAGAGAGAGAGAGAGAAGGAGAGAGGAGAAAGTTTTATTTTTTTTTCTTTAAAACTACCAGACTTTTCAGTTCTATATAGTTTTAGGACAGTTTATGACAAGACAATAAATGACGAAGATTTGAAGTTCCCCCTTACAAGGAAAAGTACAAGCGTTGCTCGAGTGTACTCTCAGTGATGTAATTAAAATGAACAATAACCTCGAGTTCTATTGCCGAGTTTTAAAAGTCCATTTCGCGACATAATGACACTTTCTTCGTGTTCTTCGTAAGCTAGTTTAAGGGAGGACGACGTATTTATCTCCCGGCCAACGGCAACAGCAGTAGCAGTAGCAGCAACATCAGTAACGGCAACAGAATGTCTACTCGGCTAAAAGTTTATTACGCGTTTAGCCAATTAAAAGAGGAGCATGCTGATATTATATTGCCTGAATTGAGTCTGAAAGGAAAGTAATATCGTTCTTGCCTTCATAGTATCGCCTAGAGAGTGTAAGGGTGTCTATCTCTATATTCCTTTCTCTTTCGTTCCGAGAAGAAGAGAACGGTTGTCACTTTCGAAACGCGTTAACGAACTTCGTTGCGTCGTAACTTCGCGACCTAATTGCCGAGTTTGTCATTATACTTTAATTTCTCATCTCTCCTTCGTACTATCATTTCAGCAGGAACCAATCTCAAGCTCGACGAGTGTAAATACCCGAAAAAGTAAGAAACGAAAGGGCCACGTAAAACTTGTTTACGTATAACTAACATTTATTTTATCTCGTCTAAATACTTTTTCTTTTGTTTCTTCTTCTTGTTTCTTTTTTTTCTTCTTCTTTTTATAAACCTGAAATGATTATTTCTATCTATTTCTATGGAAAATCGAGGATACTTAAAATCAATCGTAACGTTCCTTCGTCTACGTCGAAGAGCGTGCACCGAACCAAGTTAGAAAATTAATCGAATTAAGTGCTTCTAGGATCGAATTTGGAACGATCGAAACACAAGGTTCGTCTTAGAATAACCGTTGCTATTTGATGTCGATGCCGAAGTGCTTTAACTGGTTGAAGCTCCGCATATAGATACGAATAATCCAATATCTCCTTTGAACACGGTAGGGCCAAAACGGAATTTCGACCGTTCTCAATTGTCCTTTCGAATTTGTCTGCCTCCGGCAACAACAACAATAAAAGCGAATGACAACGACAAAACAATCGTTTTTCACAGGAACAACAATTTTTTACATTTTGATGGACGTTTCTCTATGTAAAGAAACATCCTTGATTTTTGAGTTTATGCTGGACGTATGCTGCCATTTCAAATACGTTTCTCGTTGAGAAAAATCGATAAGGAAGCAAGACCGAATGGATAGACGCTCCTAAACCTGTCTTCCCATATCAAAACTTTGGCGCTAAAGAAGCACGATAAATTCTCTCTCTCTCTCTCTCTCTCTCTCTCTCTCTCTCTCTCTCTCTCTCTCTCTCTCTCTTTTTCGTTGATTCACGTATGCTGTATTACTTTGCGTCTATATTTTATCATTTATCAAATTTTCTATAAGTTTCTTTTAAATTTTCATTAAAATGTCTTGTATAACTTGATTAAGAAAAAACATTATCTCATGTACATATAGCTTATTACATCTTGTTCGGGAAAACATTATCTTATGATAATTTTTATATCTTTAATAATGAATAATATCTCTATTTTAGTATTTAGAAAAGAAATTTCGATACAGTGATCTTACTTAAACGATGTATCCATGATACCGGAAGCCGAAACTCGAACTATAAAGCGTACATCGCTTTTAAATCCGTTAATGCTGCTTTGGAAAGGCAATTTGCATAGGTTTCACAGATACGTAACTACCGGCACGTACGTTGTTCGAGCTATCATTGCGACAGTCAGGATTCCAGTTCCTGTTAATCCTTTGGACTTTACCTGTGACGCTACACCGCTAAACACAAGCCTTCAAATAATGTCGTGTTTGCTACCTCTATACTATTGAAGGAATAGCTTTTAATTGGGATTTTATATCACGTGAAATATAATACTTATTTTTTTTTCGTTAAGGGTTTTTTAGAACATAATATATTTGATAAAAATGTTCGAATTTCAAACTAATGTTAGAGAAATCGATAAGTAATATTCTCTTTCTTTTTCCCTCATCTTTTCCTCTCTTTCTCACTCATTCCTTCCGTACCGCTACACTCGAAGAACTTTTATTATTCCCTCTCATCGATATAGCCGTAACGAATTTCCAAGTAAGCTCGAGCTGTCATGAAAAATCGAACAGGATATATTCGTAGCGTCAATGGCGAAAAGTATCGCATTTCAAATTTATTCCGAACGCGACTGACTTACTTGATGTATGTATACCGAGAAAAGCTTCCAGCCGCCTTTACGTACTCTCTCTCTCTCTCTCTCTCTCTCTCTCTTTTTCTCTTTCTCTCTATCTATCTCCGACAACATTAAATCAGAAACGAGATTTAAAACTGTACGAGTTACTAGGACATCGTCGTATGTTCGATAAAAAACCGAAACATTTCTGTAGACTATTTCGCGATCGTGAAATTTTTTTATACGAAAAATAGATGCACAAAAGAAACAATATAAAATACTAACGATTTATGTTGAAAAAAAGAACGGTCGACAAATGATGCTCCACGGTCCTTTGAAAAGCTTCGTTTCTACTTTATATATATATATATATATATATATATATATATATATATATATATATATATATATATATATACATACAAATTTTCCCTGCCTTTTAATGAGACTCCCCAAACCTTCCTCAGCATCATCTGAACATTATAACAATCGAGGAAAATTAAATCATGAACTATTCGAACGACGTACTTCGCGTCGACTGAAAATGTCTGAAACCGTGAAATATTGCATTATTTAAAAATACTATTTTCCTTTACTCATCGTTTACTGTAGGTGAAGGCAGAGAGCGACAAAGCGTAACAAACGGTGATAAAGAGAAAAGACATTGTTATATTTTCCTTCGGAAGAAAACGCTTTTTAAAAGCAAGACAG
>OU964968.1:1562315-1577315 GCA_918808275.2 Dolichovespula sylvestris
CCGAGTAAACATTGCCTTAGAGATCGTACGCTTTACCTTTCTTTTCTTTTCTTTTCTTTTCTTTTTTGTCCTTTTATTTATTCTATCTCTTCTTTTATTTCAGATCGCATATAAACGTTACTAAAACATTATTTTATACTCGAAGCACCACCTCTATTGTTCCAATTTTTTCTTCCTAACCTTTTCTCGGTCTAACTCGTACGATCAATTCGAATTGATTACTTAATTTTTTGTTATACTTAATTTCGATCGTTCAATCTCGACTCAGTTAGATCCCTCTTTATTTTTGTCTCATAGAATTTAGAAGGATTATTAGAAAATAATAGGAACGTCGTTAACAGGAAGCTTTCTATTTGAAGATTGTATCACGCGTAATCACTCTAAAATAGAGTATCCCGATTTGTTCGTAATTCCAATGTAGTTGATCGTATAGAAAGAAAACGATGAAGGAGAACGAAAAAAGATACTAAGAAAATGGTAACCCGGTTTTATACATATAGAAACAAGAATACTATCGTCGTCGTCGTCGTCGTCGTCGTCGTCGTCGTCGTCGTCGTCGTCGTCGTCGTATAGATAATGCTTTCGCACGTATCGTCTTCGTGATCTATATTTGATGACTCGATTTAGATATTCGAGTAGCTTCGTTCTAAAGCCTCGGGCGTGACCGTTCTTCCAAGATTACCCTCACTATATTATCTTTCGTATCCATATCTACGCATTCTCCGTCTCTCTTTTACTCTCTACGCAACTTGCATACATAGTACGACGATATAGGGTACTCAGAGAAGCAAAAGAATTATTACTTTGATGATATCGATCACTAAAACTGTACTAGCTCGCTTCTGGCTACGTATTTAAATATTTATAAAAACCGTTACGAAGAAAGAGATGAATTCATTTTCTTTGACTTTCAACGTGATATATGTATATACAATGATGTATATATGTGCGTATATGTATCGATTTAAGGAAATCTATAACCAGTTAGTATTATTAACGATTAATTGGCCGAACGTGTGCCTCGAGGTGAAAGAGACAAGCAACTTAATAGCATCCCAAAGTGTTCCCATCGGAATGTCTTTATCTGACAACCTTGAACATATTTCTTGGGAAACATTAAAGTAACGCATTTGATCGAAGATATGTAATATGATTTGTCAAACTATAGCAGTATCTTCATCGTATATGTTGATATATATATAATAGATAATAAATTTGTTGTTCGATAGAAATTTTTTTTTCTCAATTCACATGTTATTCACCATTTTACTCAGAAGATTAAGAAAAGCTTTTGCAAGGACGTTGTACGATAATGACGTTGAAGAGAAATGGCCTTTGTAATAATTTAGCCGACAATTAGTGCCTTGTTCGAGACCATAGTCGTTCCCTCTCACTATATAGATGCTTTCTCACCCTTCGAGCTGTCTCTCTTCGCACCCTCTTCTATCGTCGACTGTTACATATTTTCAACGACATGCCGCACACACCCCACGATTAGTAGGAGTTTGGCTGCGTGTTATGTTTCCACCCTAGTCGTGGCGAGAAATCAAATCGTCGTGGTGCGAGGTATGCAACTTAATTAGTTCAAATAGGCATTCAAAGCGTCGCCTCTCTCGTAAATATTCCTTTCTCTCTCTCTCTCTCTCTCTCTCTCTCTCTCTCTCTCTCTCTCTCTCTCTCTCTCTCTTTCTCTGGGGAACGTCCAGAAGGCGTAACAACTGTCGTACTTTATTATCACCGTGTTGTAAAATCCCATTAGTAATACTTTTATACTTATTTCACATTGTTCATGTTATTGTTATTTTTTTCTTTTGACTGCTGTTATTGTAAATTGAATTAAGAAAGAAAGAGAAAAAAAGAAATAATTAAATATTTTACAAAAAGCATAAGTGAACTGATAAAATGGGAATAATAAAATCGATAAAAGTATTAGCGAACGTTGAACACCAATATTTCAAATCAACGTTAATTAGTAATTACATCTAAAAAGAGAAAAAAAGAGAGAAAGAGAGAGAGAGAGAGAGAGAGAGAGAGAGAGAGAGAGAAGAAAAAGAAACGGCATAGCTTTAACACCTATTAGAGGCTTATACGAATAATTTTGCCAAATGAGTGAGCGCAATTTAGTCGAAATATCGGAAACAGGCAGAGGAAGTTTCCGTAATACCGCGTCGTTTCCGCTTTCGAAACGGAACTCGATAGAAAAGTTATAGTTAAGTTACTCAACTACGAGGAGTGGATAAGGAGCGTTTGCGCTCAATGTCACTGAGAGTATTTCCCGTACGAAGTTCCTGTTTGGTTTCAGTGTGGTTCTGTGCCACTAAAAACGCGCTGATTAAACTAGCTAGGAAGTCATGCAATTTGTACCATACGGTATTTATTTAAAAATGGTCGTATTTACTACATACGTAAGTAGATTTTCATACAAGAAGAACAAAAAAAGTGGGGAAAAGAAATTATGAAAGGAAAAGTTGGGGAAGTGAGAAAATTTAAATAAATTATAATACATGCGTAGTTTTATTTGCCTCTATCGGATTGAAAAAGTATATATATATATATATATATATATATATATATATATATATATATATATAGAAAAAATAAAAAGAAAATGATAGAAACAATCAACAGTATGCAGTTTCAATGATCTCGAAGAAGTTAATTCTTGCGAGGTTGAAAAGGTCGATCGATCATGGTACGTAGGACGAGGGAGAGCTTTTTCTCGATATCGGATCGAGATATTGACTCTGAGAAAAAGAGAATGAAAGAAAGAAAGAAAGTAAGTAAGTAAGAAAGAGAGAAAAAGAGAATGGAAGATAGATAGGTAGATAGATAGGTAGAGAGAAAGAGATAGAGATAGAGAGGGAGAGAGAGAGAGAGAGAGAGAGAGAGAGAGAGAGAGAACAGTATCTACAAGGGGTGCCTCTACACGCCCGATGCTCCGTATCCATTTATTCTTTACATCGTGAAAACCGCCGTCACGCCCACGCCATTCGTCGACGACATTGTCCATGGACGCGTTAAATCGTTCCTTCTCCTTCCTTTTTTCCCTCGAGCCGATGGAAACATAGTAAAAAGGGACGCGTGGGTGGAGATCCGTCTACAGTTTCGTAAGCACTTTCGGCCGTTCACTGTGCACAGGCGAATGCACTCAGCAGTGTATGCACCTCGATTTGATAAAGTTGAACAGAACAAGAGAGATAGAAGAGAAAGAGAGAGAGAGAGAGAGAGAGAGAGAGAGAGAGAGAGAGAGAGAGAGTGAGAGAGAGAGAATATAGAGAAGGAGCGTGCTGGAAATAAGAAAAAAGGAAAAGGGATATACGGAAGGAAGGAGAGACGAATACTGGAAAAGCGGCTTCGAAGTGCCTTGTAAGCGTTCCTCGTTGCAAAAGCTGGGGCTATACTCTCTCTTCTATAGTCCAAGCAATGTTTTAGAAGACACGGCGGGGACAGAGTGTGTCCAGAATGGCGGCCACTTCATGGATAAAACGAACGAGTGTTTTCGCATGAAAGCTCGTCGAATCGACACTCAAGGCAATGTCCGGCACCGAACGAACGAACGACTGAGAAAAGGGACGAAAGAGATGAAGGGTGGGAATAGACCGTAAAAGGGGGCGAACATAAGGAGCGGCCGAGATATGTTGCCGTTTTATCGTCACGCTGCACCGGAGGCAAAACCCCGTGAGAAATCGACTCGAAAACATGACCTTTCGTCCTTTTTTTTTCCTAGTGGGACTATTAAAAGTCGTCTCTGGCAAAGCTTTTATATTTTCGCTAATACCATGGTCTTAGCTCTATACTACAAAGTGTTGGATTTAAACGTTTCAAAATGTCCCTTTTTTCCTTTTTCTTTTTCTTTTATTTTATTGCTTCATTACAACGCAAAAATAAGGCGGTTAATATTATATTCTATATTGTATAAATCTGTTAATCGCATAATTGATATGTTTTATTCTATGTAATATCTATGTTATTGTCTTTAACTAATATCGATCTTCGAATAATGTTTTAAGACGTCGTTGTCTCGTTTGATCGAAAAAGAAGTCATTCGGTTTGTTTGCTAGGCCATTATCCTTTTTAATAAAGTTTCTTTGATGGGTTTGAACTAGTCGAGAAAGAGAGGAAGAGAGAGAGAGAGAGAGAGAGATAGAGAGATAGAGATGCAGTATTATGTTCCTGCAGTTGACTATGTCAAATGTCATTAACTTTTAACCACCCGGTAACGAAACACTAGCCCCTCTCTGCGCGTCTTAACGTTAACGATCGCGATTAGAGCGAAAGACGAGGAAGCAACGTCGGTAAATTTAACGATCGAGAACGATGTTGTTGCTCGATGAAGACGAAAAATAATAAAACTCAGCAACGACGAAAACGACGTCATCGTCTTCGGCGTCTTGGTAATATAACAAGCTGCCTCGTCGACGTAACGTCGGCGTAGTTGATTAACGTGCGTATTGTTCTGAAAATGAATCGACGTCGGGCGCATACAAATTTACTTCATTTAATGAACGTTCTCTCTCTCTCTCTCTCTCTCTCTCTCTCTCTCTCTCTCTCTCTCTCTCTCTACCTATCTATCTATCTCTATCTATCTCTCTGTCTACCTTTCTATCTATCTATCTATATCTCTGTCTATTTATCTACATATCTATCTATCTTCCACTGTTGCTCGTTTTCGATGAAGACGACAACAGATGTTCGTGAAAATCTTTTCAAATATTCACGCGATCCGTTACGATTCGTCTGACCGACATTGCAACATAGTATGCAGTCTTGTTGCAAATTATTTACAGTCCCTTTAATTATACTAGAATTTTGATGAAACAAGATGTAGATTGATATATATGTATAAGAAATGTGAAAGGAAGATATAATATATATATATATATATATATATATATATATATATATATATATATATATATAGAGAGAGAGAGAGAGAGAGAGAGAGATAAATAGATAGATAGATAAATAAATCGACGAATCGAAGGGAGTTCCTCGCAAAGTTAAATCATTTAAGAAACACATTATGTGGTTTTCTCGTAGAACAAATAGAATTCCCTTTGAAGAGAAAGAATATAGTTTTCCTTTATAAAAAGGACCTTTCTCCATTCAAAAAATCGAATTGCCGGGCTGCTTGACAAGGAGAAATTGTGTTTTCCGTCCTTCAGGGATTGCGTATATGCGTATAGTATGTCCTCTTAGATTGTTTCTGTTCGATCGCTCACGTTTGTATCGTATAACTTTATGCGCGTGCGCGTCCACGTACGTGTGTACGTATGAGTGTGTATGTATGTCTTCTCTTTGCGTTGAACCGACTACTAGAAACTAGAAGAGAACTCTCAACCACTAGCGATATTATCCGCAAATATTCTCCGAGATCAAAGTCCGCGGTCAAAGACGTTTCTATTGTACGAACAAAATTTCTTTAACGAAACTATACGATAGAAACTTTATCTATGTAAAAAAAAAAAAAAGGAAAAATCTACATTCAGAGGCGATTTACAGTATTTGTACTTTGATGTTCAAATTCTTCATTTTTCATTTTTTATTAAAATGAATATTATGAAATCGTATTCACTGTCAATTGAGAAACATTTTCATTTTTCGTTTAAAAATATATAAAAGATATTTCGATCTCCTGTTTAAAGTGAACAAATTGGAGGCACTTAAATAAAGGAGCAAAGAGGGATGGAAAGGAAAGAGGTTAGCGCAATCTATTTCGTATTATCGTGACAAAGTGGTCTTTGATTATGAGACTTCTCCCCTTTTTAAATCCGTCGGTTGTCCTCATTTTTCTTCACAGTGTATCTTTTATCTCTTTCTCTCTTCTTCGCCTTCTTTCATTCTTCGGAAGCAAGTAAATGCTAATTTCTCAAAGTGAGACAAATTTTATTGGTCGGAAATTCTCGTGGAGATAGCGTTATACTTGTCTAAAACGTCTTCTATATTGTACACTTCTAGTGAGGCCTGTTGGAATTCAAATGTAAACGTTCATCCTCAATCGGAGGAGTAATGTCTCGGTTAAGGCCAACTTTACCTCCAAGATGGAATATGAATGAATTCACGATGAGGTGCACGTCAAATGAACCAGCCTGCGTTTGCATGTAATCGCGATCAATGAAGCTGGGAGTATCCAAAAGTGAACTACGACGAAGACGTCGTCTCACCTGTCGAACATATTGACGATTTTTTTTTAAATATTCGTCACTTTACTCTTTAATCGTGAACAAAATTTAATACGTTCGCTGTTTCTTCCTTCTTCCAATATTTTTATCGTACGAGTACAAATGTAGTAATGTTTCGTTCGAAAAAAAAACTTTTCTGATCCAACGTATAAAAACTTGAACGTTTACGCGATAGGTTATTTACGAATTTTCAGAAATTTAATAAGCAATAGTACCGTTTTTACCGACAACCCGAAGATTGAGTTTGACGTGTTATTATTGATCTGCCATTCAGGCGTCGAACGACCGACGAGAATACTCATCGTGTTGCAGCTGACGTCCGGAGTTCTTTTTCTAGTGACACCGAAAAAATAAGAGAAAAATGAAAAAAATCGTAGTGGAAGGAAAAATTTGTGTCGTATGTACGTTGAACGTGCCCATCCACGCTTTTACACAAATCACCAACCGATATCTTAATATCAATTTACGAAAAAGTTAAGTACTGATTTTTTTCGAGAAGATCTACAGTATTTATGATACTACCAGGAATATATATAATTTTAAAAGAAAAGAATAATCCAATTTATTTAGATACGCTCGAAAGCTGAATATAGCATAGTTTCATTTCATTTCTCCTATTGTAAGTGATCTAATATACCGCCGCGTGATTTCGTTTAGTTCCATGGTGAATTCTAATACTATTTAGGTCGCGGAGCACCGGAAGTTATGATTAATGCATACCGCCAAAGAACCGTGTGAAATATGCATGCGTGTCTGGCATTTTGATGTGCAAAGCGTTTGTCTCCATTCATCCTTCTACATTTGCTATGAAACTAATTAATTTATTACTAATTACTCGCGCAATACTCGAAATATCAGATCTATCTCGTTTAATATATTATTGTATCGGTTAAATCTATACTTTTATTCGAATTATTTTGATGATTTTTGAAAATACAACATATTTTTTTATAAATAAATAACAAATTACTATATCGCTAGTATCTCTCTCTCTCTCTCTCTCTCTCTCTCTCTCTCTCTCTCCCTTTTATTTTACGAATAAAACCCAAAGTAATTTATTTGGAAATGTATTTAATTCGAAATAGAAATC
Organism: Dolichovespula sylvestris; assembly: GCA_918808275.2. NCBI lineage: Eukaryota > Metazoa > Arthropoda > Insecta > Hymenoptera > Vespidae > Dolichovespula > Dolichovespula sylvestris. The sequence continues at coordinate 1,569,588 of OU964968.1, forward strand.
CATGTAAAATAAAAATTTTATCGCAGCAGAGCAGTACCGCGGGGCCCAGTACAGTAATCGCATAATTATATGCAGTTGCACGTCGCGTGTCCTTTCGTATTCCGCTCGTGCCCGTAATTCGTTTGTTGTAATTTCATTTGTTCGACTTCACTCGGCGGTTTTGCTTTTTCGTTTCACCCACGTTTCAGGGAGTTAATGACGCGTTAACGAGTAATGCATAGCGCTTCCTTTCTCATTTTTGACGATAACTTTTACGATGTGATTTAATAGTTATTTTCTTTTCCACGAGAAAAATCTATATCTACTTTTCTCCCTTTGACTTCACGCTAAATTAAACCAATACGAATGTGGAATCGTAATATGACTTCAGAGGATTTTATCCGTAGTCACTTATTTCTATTTCTTACTATCACGTACAAAGATACCGAATATCTTCGATAATATCGACGAATTCGTTGAACTTTTAAACCTTTTTCGAAAATAAAGAAAAGCATGTTTATCTTTCCCATCTAAAAGCTGTAATGGTTTATTCGAAATACTTTTCAAAGGGGAAACCTTTTTCTACTTTCTTTTCCTTCTCAATATTTATCGCACGAAATGAAAGCAATACGTTTCATCTAAGAAATACTTATATCATTCGTAACCATCAAAAATATCTATAAAGCGTTAAAGAAAATGCCGATGGTTTTCAGTGGTATTCGGTAGTATGATCGAATATCGAACATCTAAGCCTAGATAGAAGTCCCAGACCGGTCATTCGGAAGTAACTTGAGATTGTAACTCCATCTCCAATCCATGCCATCTTCTTTTTCTTCCCTTTTTCCCTTTTACGCGAAGGTGGAAAAGTAAAGCTGGATTCGAAGTTTCTAGGCGAGGAACCGGATATGGTGGAAACTGCTGGCCTCTCTCTGTCTCTCTTTTTTTCCTTTTTTCCTTTCTTCCGTTCTTTCTTCTTTTTTTCTTTATTTCTTTCTTTCTTTCTATTTCTTCGACGATAGTCTTCTTCGTGCGGCCATCTATGCCTCCATCTTCCTCTTCGCTTCTATCTTTTCTTTTTACGTTTGATACTTTTAGATCTTCCTTTCGATCTAATCTTCCGTCGCGACTTTCTAACCTTCTTTTAGAGAAGGAAAAAACTTATCCACGTCACGACGATTCCTCCTTTTAACGTTTTACCTCTCTATTGGGAATATTTCCTCGATGTTTCGGTATGTATGTGTCTATGTATCTATGTATATATGTATGTATGTAACTATGTATGTATGTATGTATGTATGTATGTATGTATGTATGTATGTATGTATGTATGTATGTATGTATGTATGTATGTATGCATGTATGTATGTATGTATTAAAAGAATTTCGATGGAAAAAGACGCTCAACTAAGAAACAAAACGATACATTAGCCAACATCCAGCTGGTACTTCTCTTTCGAAAAAGATTCCCCTCTTTGCTCGATATTTTTACCTTGAGAAGCTCGGGAAATCGAGGTTGTTAAAGCACAGGTTGTAACAGGGCGATTAAGAGAGAGGGAAAAGGAAGGGTAACAAAAACGATGGTAAGCGTATTTCGCGTTACGAACCGGCGGAAGGGTCCTATCGTTCTAGCAAGTAGCTTGGGTGCTCTTGTCAGAGGTAATTGAACAGAGGTCTTTTGGTAGCAGAGCCAGTCCATTCAATATCAACGACAGCAGGTAATGGCAAAGTCACTAGGTCTCACAAAGCTTAATAATACGAGGAAATGTTCGCCACTGTTATATCCCGTAAATTATCTTAGCCAGGTGGTTTTACGTTCGTCACCTTCGAAAATCGTCCTCTTCTTCCGTTAACGGAAAACGTTCTCTAACAAAGGATATCGAACGTCTAATGGCTAACAAGCAAGAAAGAGCAAGGGAGACGAATAGAGAAAAGAAAAAGCAAAGAACTTGGTAGAAAGAATGGAAGCGACAGTTAAAAAGACTAAGGAAGAGTGTCAGAGAGAGAGAGAGAGAGAGAGAGAGAGAGAGAGAGAGAGAGAGAGAGAGAGAGAGAGAGAGAGAGAGAGAGAGATAAAGAGAGAGAGAGGAGGTACCCTTACTCTACCAATTTCACAAGGCGAGACCCTTTGTTAATCTCTACATGTTTTTTAAATCCTCTGCAAAGTTAATTTACCGGTACCTTTAATGTCGATAACGTAGCTGCTTTTCAACGCACCCTTCCTTTTTGTATTTCTCTATCCTTTGTAAAGAGAATAGGCTGAGAGGTTTTGACTAAAATGAGAGATATAATACTCTATATAAAAGATGTAAAATACACATATATACGTACAAAGACCTTAAGTAACATCATAGAAGACCAAAGAAAACATTCCATTCTTTTTAGTGTCATCTAAGATGATATACCACTCGTGTTTCCCTTATTAATTAAAACCCCACGATGCTCGGTCATAATTAATTACAGCATGCACTGTCTAGTTCCTTGTATCTCGGTAATTAGACCGCGCACTTGACGAGTGGGCCCAGTCGAGCAAGAAGGAAGACGACGTTCTTGAGTATAGCAAGCGCTATAAAAACTGACTATACAAACGAATAGATAAACTTCCTTCCGCCAACTTGCTTTCTATCCTTGACTCTTTTTTCTTTTTCTTTTTCTTTTTCGTTTTCCTTTCTTTATTTTTCTCATTTGATCTGGCTCATCGAGTATTTCGTATCGAAATTATTTCATTCAAGTACTTTTCGACTAACCTCGGTCAACAAAAAAGAGATTCCTAGCTCGACGCGATAAATTGACTTATTTAAATCAAGGACTTTTGAAAAAGACGAAAAAAAAGAAAGAGAGAGAGAGAGAGATCGACGGTAGAGAATGTGGCTAATGAGTTCCATTTTCTGGAAGGTACTTTCATTCGCATTTAAGGCGGAGAATTTTTCGAGTTCGCATCACCGCATCTCGACTCTCTCTCTCTTTCTCCTCTCTTTATCTATCTATCTACTCTCACCCTTTCGTTCTCTCTCTCTCTCTCTCTCTCCTTCTCTCTTTCTCTCTCTTTCGTTCTCTCTAAATTACTCCCCTTCATTTGTGACAGTTCGTGTAATAATGCTCCTGACGAAGTAGAATAGAAATAGACTGCAGTCCTAATTCGTAAGATTGCACTCGCGCATGTGCAAAAGAGAGACAGAAGAAACGAAGAGAAAGAAAAAAAGAGTCGGGGGTGCTTCTTCTCTTCGAAAAATGTCTTCTCCGAAAAGACGAGAGTTCGTCTACATAAGTGTTCTGCTGGAAAAATCGCAAGCGAGATAAAGATTTTTCGGCGAAAACTTTGAACCTTCCCTTTTCTATCCCATTTCTTCGTATCAATGTAAGAAAATGTTATTCTTTTCTTTATGTTTTTTCGGTTTTTATGAAATCGTTTGACGTAAATATCGTTATAAAATGAGTATAAAAATCAATTGCAATTTTGCAAATGTCCCAACCAAATGGAAAACAATTTTCTATTCTCACCCCCTCCACTTTTTTTCTTTTCCATAAGCCTTGACAATTTAAATCGAATATACTTAGCATCGTGCCGAGCACCCTTATCTCGTCGTGGTAATACGAATATAAAGAGCCCATTTCCACCCTAATTCCTCCGACGTATCGATAAAGGACACTAAGTGCCGTCCCCGATTGTGAAGCACACCACCGTAAATAGCTTGGAGAATATTTAATTTCGCCACTGGATGCTTGGCTGACGCCTTTTTCCATGGAAAAAGCTCTTTCCTTCCGCTTAAAGAAGGGACCAACCAGGTACTCTACATCCCCACTCTTAAACAATAAATATATCGAGGAAAAACTTATCGAAATTTTATTTCGGCACGAAATGAAACATGTATATCAAATGTCGAATTCTCGTTATCGTATATAATAATCCGAAAAAATGATATATTTCATATATATTTATACATCACACACACGCGCACGCGGCACGCAAACATATTATGTATATATGTGTGTACATATGTGTGTATGTGTGTGATGTGTGTGTAGGATGTGATGTGTATGTGTGTATGTATACACACACACACATATATATATATATACATATATATACACCATATATATATTGTATATGTATATACCATAAAGTATTAAGTTTTAATATCGTTAAAATTTAAATGCATTAAATTATCGCATCCTACCTACAATAGTATGTTCTGTAACTTTTATTAAAAATAATTTCATGTTTATAACCTAAGGGATAAAGATATTACTAGGGAGACAATTATTATGACTATTTCGAAGTGAGGGAAAGTGAGAGAGAAAGAATGAAGACAGAGAGAGAGAGAGAGAGAGAGAGAGAGAGAGAGAAAGAGAGAGAGAGAGAGAAAGAGAGAGAGAGAGAGAGAGAGAGAGAGAGAGAGAGAGAGAAAGAATGGATACACGTAGGGAATATTTCGTGTGGAAATATTTTTACATACTGCCTGAAAAATGAAACCTGCTAAAATATTCGAGCATGGTAAGCTCGACAAAATAAATCCTCCGAAAAGAGCCAGCAGGCTATAAAAGGTTTCGACGATCACGAGGCTGCTCTAGTAGTAACCACGTGATATTTTCAGAGTTCTTTCTTTCTCTTTCTTTCTCATGGAAAATTCTTCACGCTTTAACCGTTGATATACAAAGTATCACGAACCCCTCTGACTTAGTTCCTTATTCATCTGCCATCTTGCATTTCGCTATATTTATGTGAACATATGTGCATAGAAACGCGACTGATTAGAATAAGAAGTATGAAATATTCTAAATATCAATGTTTTCTCTCTCTCTCTCTCTCTCTCTCTCTCTCTCTGTCTCTTACTTTCTCTCTTAGTTATTCTTTTCTTCATTATCATGTGATTTACTATGATAAATTTAAATGAGAATATTTCATCTTTCTTCGTAATATGTAACCATGTATACTATATATTACATCAATTCGATAATAAATGACATGCACGATAAGAGTGTATATCTCCCCTGTATTATCGGTAGGAAATCGAAAATATCATCTCTCGAATTCGTATGCGATATCTTCCACACACGCGCGTTCACGCTCAATATATATTTGATATTGGCCATAAACGAGCAGTGGCATTGCTGAGCTTCGGGGTTTGCTAAACCGTAGGGATGATCTCTCTCGACCATGAGAAACGAATAAGGGTGACCATCCAGGGATGGACATGATGGATTATCACGACCCATATAAATCATTCCGAGACCATCTCACATTCGGTCCACTTCTGCTTGGTCCTTCAAACCTCTCGTGTCCTTCCAGTTATGTCGCTTTTTATTGATAGATGCCAAATGAGGAAGCCTTTGACTATAACTCCTTCCTTTCTCTGTTTTTATCTTCTCTCTCCCTCCCACCCTCTCTCTCTCTCTCTCTATCACACGTTTTATGAAAGTGATCAATGTTAAAGTATATACATACACATAGACGCACAGCTTTGGAATCCGTTTTGATGATTTTCAATCAATAGAACCAGTTCGAGGGCTTCTTTGTTTCTTGACAAAAGCAGCTTATAAAGAGCAATAGGAGTATTGTTTGTTCACATAGCGACAACTCTACCATTATGTAGAAAAATGATGGAAAATTCATTGGAATGTGGAAGGGTATTGAGGGTATATATTTCATTGGAAATATTTTCACTGCGATGGCTGGCAACATCCGACAGTTCGTTTTGCACAACTTGTCAAAATTCATTCAAGAGGAGGAAAGCAATTTCGCTTGGTAGTTAAAAAAGGAAGGATGAAAAAAAATAGGAAAGAAGATAAAAAAATAAAGCAAAATCACAAAAAGAGAACTAAGAGGGAAGGGAAAAAAGAAAAATGAAAAAGTGTAGATTCAGCGAACGATTATAAAGTAGGTCGCTTATCGGCAATCACACAAGCGGACCTGTCTAGAACTTGTAAAGTGACATATACATTTTGTATATATTCCCGTCGATATGAACGCAGCTTCGCAGTCCCTTTTGACTGTCGATAGAAGAACGATAGAAAGAGTGAGAGGGAAAAAAATATTAAACAAACGACATCCGAAGTACACATATTTGGTAACTCGATAATTCGAAAACTCAATTCCAGAAATAAATCGGACGACATGCGTAACGTAAATGTTTTACCGTTCATTTGTTGTATTTGTTGTTGCTTTTTTCTTCTGTTGTTTTTCATCTGCTTTTTTCTTCTTTTTTGTTTGCTTTTTCGGTTAAACGCAGAAAAATAATAGGTATAATTCGTTGAAACATTGGCGTGGACAAAGCGTATTGTCCTGTAAAAACATGAAGATAAATAAATATGTTCCACGATGGCTCTCGGCGATTACAAAACTGGCGTGATAACTTCACGCGAGAACAGGTACTACTCTATGGTAACTATATTAAAATATAAAGAGTCGTATAACTTTCAGCGAGAGGTCACGCGTTGATTCTGGCCGTAATTCAAAAGCTCGCGATGTATAACAATCAAAAAGTTTCGTGGCAGCATGTAACCATTTGTTTCGAGTTCCATCAATAGAGGATTTACAATGTTGTCATGCGTGTAGATACCTACGGGGACAGTCGAATATAGAAACTGCGATAAAAATCGCTGTTTCAAGCTCTCTGTGCTTGCCAAGATTATTTTTTTCTCTATATTTCTCTTAAAATTCCGTCACCGGTTTATAGTTTTAAAACCTTCATCGGCCCTTTTTCCTTGATACGTTGTTGTTGTCATCGTCGTCGTCGTCGTTGTCGTTAAGCTCGTATATTCCAGATCAAAATGAAGCTTCATCCGCATTTGATAAAAACGCTTTACGTAATAAATATACGCCGTGAGAATATGACAAATTTTTACGTTACAGCTCGTAAAATACACATACAATTTGTTATCTCTTTTGTATTTTTTCATATTTCTTTGACATATACACAGTCCTTTTAATCCTTTGTGGTTTGACATTTTTGACAGATAGATATCCATACCTAGATTTTATTCTATTAAATATATTACGTTCCCTTCTGTAATATAAATTATATATCATATCAAATAACTATCGTTCGATAGTATATAGAAATTTACAATAAATTATTCGTCTCCGTGCTACATTAACCTTTATTTATTTAATTCGATCTAATCATTATTATTATAGAAGCATGAATTTTTCACCGATCTCTACCGCAATAAAATTCATTTCTTTTTATTTTCTTTCTCTCGTCGTAGAGACAGGAACGTACGTATCCCAACGCTGTACACGGCATAGGAAATATTTTCCGGAAGGTTGAAAGCCCATTTAGGATGTTGGGATCGGTATGGGAAAACTCCCAGTAAAATGCATCGCGCCGTTTAGAATTCCTTTTTCACCCGTGGGACCACTCCACGCGATATTTACTCGTGCGTATACAGTTCGGTGTTCCTTCAAAAAGGAATGAATTAAAGAGGAACTAGTCCCTTATTCCCTTATCGGCCGTTCAAGTAGGTTCAAGCAATACTTCGATGCTCTTAAAGCTCATTGTTTCCTCTAAGAAAATCTTAAGCAATCGTTTAACGCTTACGGATTCTAATGTATTAGAGATAAACACTATGCCGATAAATACTTTACGTTTCCATTAATTTGAATGTATTATTATTATATACATGTTTCGATCTTTTTCTTTTTTCTTTTTTATTTTTCCTTTTTTTCATTCTTTTTACACCTCAGAGCCATTTAGATCGTTTTAACGTACACGTTTTTTTCTTCTTCTTTAAAATCAAACGTAGATCTCG
>OU964968.1:1582315-1594815 GCA_918808275.2 Dolichovespula sylvestris
ACGGATTGCGTAGATTTCTTATCACTTCGGCACTTATCGAATCACATGCTCTAACAATTCTCTTTTGCATATCTTCAGGCGCAGTTGGAGCTTCTTTATAAACAAGGTTTTTCAAGAATCCCCACAAGAAAAAATGACCTTTGTTGACCTTCAAAGACCTTATTGTTGCACATTATTGGATTCGTCTCAATAGCCGTTATCAGAAAATAAGTACCAAAATATAGTATTATATTTAAAAAAACAAAGGTGACCTTCAAATCTCTGATGCAACTCCATTTAGCAACAAAAAACTAACGTCATACGATAGCCTCCATTGTCCTATGCAACTTTTGTTTCAAAAACTTTTCTACTACTATCATACTTTCGGAGTTATTCTAGGTGGCAATAAATAGCGCCTCATCCTGTATATATAAATTTGACAAAACGATCAACTTTCAGATAAAAAACAATATCTTGTTTAAATAGTAAAAGAATGTCAAGCGAGACACAAGGGTTGGAAAGTTCAGTTACCAGCCGCCGATATTTTAATGGAAAGTTTTTTTTTTATAGATGACGCAGAATCATCAAGTAATTTGTTACATAATGTTTAAAGCTGATTTTTTTATTTTTTTTATTTTTTATTTCCTGTTTCTTTTTTTTCTCTAAATGATATCACAAACAATGGAAAGTCAAGGCCACTGCAATCGAAACGTTAACTTTTTTCTTCGGTAGGAAAGCTAATTGTAGACGATCGTAGTAGAAGACAAAGAAGAAGAAGAGAATTGTTGAAAAGAAGCAAGAGAAAGAATTGCAGATAGATATATATCTTATTCCTTCTTTTCTTTTTTACCAGTTTCCGAGGATAAGGGAATAGTAAGACTTCAAAAAATATAACGTTAACCCTCTATCGAAAAGCCGTGACCTGAATCGTCTGGAACCTTTTCGAAAACGACTTGTTTCCGTTTAAGTATTCTCCTCATCTAAGGATTTTTATTAACGAACGAATGTACGCCTAAGATATTCCTGTAGCTTTTCGTAGAAATAGTCCTATCGTACTGAAATTTTCCAACAGAAAGTATCTACATTTTCTAGAAAGTGTTTAAGTCACTTTAGGTCGACCATGAGAGAAACTATGTGCTACGCATTTGCATTTTGTATTTAACGAAAAAGAGAAGAGAGAGAAAGAGAGAGAGAGAGAGAGAGAGAGAGCCAAGAGAATTCTCATCCAAGTAAATTTTGTATTTTTTGTTTCTTCTTGTCTTTCTTTCTTTTATATAAGACAATATAAACTTTTTCTACTTTCGATTTTTCAATGAAATAATGTTGAAATTAAAAAGGCATCGCTCTAAACCTCGACCTACTTCTAGAAATGCCATTCTTGTTCTCTCTCTCTCTCTCTCTCTCTCTCTCTCTTTCTTTCTTTCTTTGGTTATTTTTCTTCGAAATTATGTAGTTTCACGCGCAACAGCTGCGAACGCTTGTACACTGGCAACAAAGCGTAAAGCGATACCGCCGTTTCTTTAATCAATAATTCTCGTGCTTTCTAATTATACTCTAGGGAGTAATATATTAGCGAAGTTGTTGATAAAACTTTGATGTGCTTACACGTAAGAAACGTTGTGAACACGATTAATATTGTTTTCGGGATATAAATCCTTACTAATCACATTATACCAAACGTTAATTGATCATTCGAACGAGTAACGACTTATATCCTACATATATTTAACGCCAACGTAAAACAACGAGTAATCGCAATATCAGAAATTTATTTTTTGATAAAACCCTGATCACTAGGAATTAAAGAATTATCAACAGAGTTAATAAATGAACATCTAACAAATACTCAAGCAGCTATCGATAACATGTCCTCGTTTCTCTTTGTTTTATTCTTCACATCGTTCCACCAAACAAGAAGTTTCGTATTTTCTCACTAATTTCTCGGGAAACCGATTGAAAGATAAAGCATTATATAAAATTTCAATATCCCCTTATTCGGTCTATTTCTCATCTCCCGATGAAAGTTAACACGTATTTTTACCAAATTTACATCAACTTCCTTGAAATCAGTCCGACGATGAAATTCCGTTTTTCGATATGACATTTTGCCGTGTTAACTTCTCTCCCTCTTCCTCCCTTTCTCATACTCCTCTCTCTTTCTCTCTCTCTCTTTCAGGTTGTACTTTCGAAAGACATCGAGATGAGGGTAACGTTACTGTTACTGGTAGTGGTGATAGCAATAGTGGTGATGGTTAGGGGGTTGAAAACTTTTTCATCCGCTCCGGGGAAGGAAACGGTCACGACGATGAGTGGAATAAAAGAGGAACACTAAAAGAGCGACCGAGCAAGAGAGAGGGAGAGAGAGAGAGAGAGAGAGAGAGAGAGAGAGAGAGAGAGAAAGAGAGAGAGAAAGAGAATAGGTTTATATGTAGGGTGAGAAAACCAAAGGGAGCATAGACGGTAGACGAGGACGGATTACATAAAATTACGAAAAACTCGAAAGAAGAAGTCGAAGTAGGATAAGAAGAGAAGAGTAAGAAGAGAAGAGGTTGGAGGGTATCCCGATGGGAGTGGCACAGTCGACAAAGCGAGACGGAGCTAGCGAAAGAGAGAAATTCAGCCGCGTGTCACCGCAATCGATTTAATGAGAAAAATGTTCGGAGCCGCCCAGAAGTCGAGTTGTCCGAAGCTGACTCAAACCACTTCGTTTCTCCACCCCCTCCTCCCTTTTAACCCACCTTCTTCTCCTCCGTCTTCTACTTTTTCTTCTTTTTTTTTTCATCTACCTCTCTCACTCTTGCCCATCTCCCCATCATTTTTCTCTCAACACCTCTCTCTCTCTCTTTTTCCTTCTCTCTCTTCCTCTCTGCCTTTCTGTTTCCCTCTCTCTCTCTCTCTCTCTTTCTTCCTCTCTGCCTCTCTCTTTCTTCCTCTCTGCCCCTCTCTCCCTCCCTCTTTCTCCCTCCCTCTCTCTCTCTCTCTCTCTCTCTCTCTCTCTCTCTCTCTTTCTCTTCATCTTTCTATCTAACCTATCTGTCTATCTCTCTTTCTCACTCTCTCTACAGTTCTTCTCAATATCAGTATTGCGTGAGCTCGCTTTCGTCGAGTTTCGATCCATTAACCCGTAGCAAACTTTAAGTGAAGAGAAAGAGAGAGAGAGAAAGATAGAGAGAGAGAGAGAGAGAGAGAGAGATGGAGAGGGAGAGAGAAAACGATGGAGAAAGCATTTGGCATTTTCTCGAAAGTCCACGGAAAGCCTGTCTAAGCGCAATAAGACCAACACGATACGAAGGAAAGTCCTTCGCGGATTGCTCCGTCCTGCGTTTAGCATTATTCCATTGGAATATTGTACTTTTTCTTCCCTTTAAACGATTTCCCTTTGTCTCATGACGATGGTGCCCATCGAGAAGGGATGAAGAAGAGAAAAGATAGAAAGGTAGAGAGACAGAAAGAGAGAGAGAGAGAGAGAGAGAGAGAGGGAAAGCTAAAAGGGGGATGTGATGGAAAGTTCGTTATACCGCAATTACATTGACGATGAATAGACTTCAATTTTCTTTCAGAGTAAAGGCAAGTGTTTTTCTATTTCTTTTTCGAATTCGATAACTATAGGGAAATAAGTTATATAAAACGAAAGAGTGGAATAAAAATGTATGATATCTGTCTTTCTTATATTTTCGTTCGAAATATCATCCTGTTTAAGTATTTAATAAAAATTATCGAGAAGATAGACTCCTCATATCATTTCTCAAATTTATAATTACAAAGATTATATTATATATACTTGTACGATCGATCATTGATTGGAAGTTGTTTTATTTAAAAGTAAATATACAGAAGTATATATCTTTCAATATTTCCTCTGACACGACCCAACGCCTTCTCAGTGTTCTTTGACTTTTTAAGATAAAAGCAGGTCAGCGAAACGTTTTATTTTAGCCCAGTTTTTCACTGGAAGTTCTTTGCTTATGGAGTGTAGCATAGACGCCGGACGTCCATAATTTCAGTATTTCATAGCTCTTCCAAGCGGGTTATACCAAGTCCGCAGCGGGCATAGTTTCATTCTCTTTTTAGAGCTAGAATACGGTCATCGAAATCGTATAAGAGAAAGAAAAAGAAAAAGAGAGAGAAGGAGAGAGAGAAGGAGAGAGAGAGAGTAGCTCGATTTCGAACCACGAACACCGTGCGTTCCGAGAACACTTTCGAGATCCAACGGAAATGAGGAAAACTCGTTTCCAGTACTTCGCTAATAGCTGCACGAGCGAAGCCGTTACTTTGTTCGTCGTCGTTCTCGGAAAACCGAAAAGTGGTCGTCGTAGCATCCACGTCGTTGCTTTCCTACTCTCTGCTTCTCTACTTTTCTCGATGTCTCTCTTTTTACTCCGACTCTTCGCTTTTGCACGTGCAACGTTTACACAAAGCGTGTCGATGCGTAGAATAACACACCGAAAATTCTTCTCCTTGCGACTTGTACGTTCTTGATGGTGTCTTGATTCGCCAAGATTTATCGCTAGACCAGTCAAAGAAGTCGTCTTTTCGAGAGAGAAAAAAAGAGAGAATAAGAGAGAGAGAGAGAGAGAGAGAGAGAGAGAGAGAGAGGGAAATATTAAAAGAAAATAAAAAAATACCTAACAAAGAATTCATCATAAAAATATTCATGGTGTATAGACAAGTTAACTTCAATATCTTGTCAGAAAGAAAAAAAGAGAAAGTAAAAGAAAGAATGAGAATATGCAAGAACCGATTTCTTGCAGTGATGAAATATAACCATCGTATTTCGAAGCAGACCAGCAGAAAAGACTATTATAAAGTTCGATAACTCCGACGGCATTCTTGTTGTCCACTGTCTACGAAGATGGGAACCTACCTCTTACCTATCTCGAAAGAAATCTTCCTCTCGTGAGAACTCCTCTTCGAGAAAAAAAAACTCGGGTATTTTCTCATTGTAAAATGGAATAACGAGTCAGGGACGATTATTATTATTTAGTCAGATGGAACAGATCTTATTCTTCGTTAAAACTAAAGTGACAGTTACTTACTTTTTTCCATCTCTCTAGTTGCTAGTCTAGACTTAGCAACTCTGTTTATTGTATTTTCTAAGATTCTATCGCCTTTGTCCAAGTAATATAACTGGGCACAAATACCTATCTCTCTCTTTCTCTCTCTCTCTCTCTCTCTCTCTCTCTCGCTCCCTCTCGCTCCCTCTCTCCCTCTCCCTCTCCACCCTCTCTCTCTTACTTCTCTTCGCTCACAATTTTCCAGCAAAACGGTGGCAAGCGAATCGTAAATCCTTACGTTTGTCTGCACCAGGCGAGAGACAACGCTCTGCATAATTCTTCAAAGTAAACACGGCGCACCGCTTAGCAACGTCGATGCATTTGCATACTTGTAAACTCTCTGGCGCACCTCCGGCAAACGATAACGTCCTTAGATGCTGATGTGGTAAACGCGCAACGTATGTACTTACGTACGTACTGTACGTACGTACCTCGTTGCAAGTACCGAAAAGCGAACGATTCACATAGAGTGCCACCGTGATAATGGCGCCAATGTAATTGGTCCAACGACGAAAACGAGGAAAATCAACGATGGTTCTTGATCACGAAAGAGAGAGAGAGAGAGAGAGAGAGAAAGGACTATCCCCATCTCTCCGAAAATCTCCTCGTGGAAATCCCACGTTCCGTAAGAGCCGCAAATTCGACCGAACTTAGATGCTTTTCTACCCCTCCCACCCTTTCCATTCCTTCTCCTCTCTACCCAGCCATCTTTGTAATTTCACGCTCGCTCGAACATAGTGATTTCATTGAATTATTTAACGCGCGATTCACAAGGATAGTCTGTGCAGCAAACTAAGGCGACTTTTCGTCATCATATCCCCATCCTCTTCCCTCCTCCTTTCTTTTCGTCCTTATCCACCGACTTCTCCTTATACGCGCCCAATCATATGCGCAAACATGCTCGATCCACACAGATTCTCGCTGCACGTACGCTGAATTCAAACCCATAGCGACATATGTATGTCTTATGTACTCGACTTTCTCAACGAACTACCAAATCCTCTCTCTCTCTCTCTCTCTCTCTCTCTCTCTCGCTCTCTCTCTCTCTCTCTATCTATCTATCTATCTATCTATCTATCTATTCATCTATCTATCTATCTATCTACCCATTTATCCATCTATCCATCTACCTATCTATCTATCCATCCATCTATCTAGCTATCTTACTTTCTTTCTATCTCTCTGTCTCTCTTCCTTTCTCTTTTTCTTACCTTAAATATTTTCACCTCTTGTTCGTCTTCCTTTCCATCGTTCTCTCTCTTTCTCTTTGTTTTCTTCTTCTAGTTTTTCTTTTTCTTCTTTGTTCGTCACATCTCTCTTTTTATAGGATCTCGCAGTGAAAACTTCTGCATCAACGAGTCGTTGGCTCTTTCCTCGAGAAACTACCTTTCCTCGTCTATCGGATCCCAAGCATTTCTTCGTATTTGTGGCTCGAGAGAAAAAGTGAAAGAAAGAGAGAAATAGAGAGAGAGAGAGAGAGAGAGAGAGAGAGAGGGAGAGAGAGAGAGAGAGAGAGAGAGAAAGAAAGAGAGATGGGACAGTGGCATCGAAAAGTTCCGAGTCTTACGATGATAATAAAAGAAACTCGTTCTTATTCGTACCATCCCCTTCACATCTTGTTCGAATCTCTCGGCTCAAATTTCCCTTGGCCATTGTGCATGAGACTCGATGCCCTCCTTTCCAAGATAATTCCTCTTCTCTAAGTAGCAATGATGATATTTATGCTTATCGTTATCGTTTACCCTTACATTTCTTTTTCTTTTTCCGCCATCTTTTCTTTCATTTTTTCAATAGCTTTCGTTCGAAAGAAACAAAAAAGAAAAAGGAAAGAAAAAATAATTTCTTTTCTCTTATATAATATACCGCTTTTCATCTTCAAGGATACGATATTACTCAAGCTCAGGATTATCCAGGCAGTGTCATTGCAATCTCGTAGCCCATGAGCTCTTTCTCCGTGAGTTTCCGCTTCCTTCCACGATGTGGCTTTCAACGGCAGCTGCTAACGATACCATTATATCGGAAATAGGATGGAGTAAAAGTAAGAGAGAGAGAGAGAGGTTTAGTACTTATTAGTACGCAAAGTTGTCACCGGATTTCCACCCTTCGCGGTTGCGCTTTTTGTAGTCAGAATAGCGCAGACGCGTTAGCGTTTCGACTAAACATTGTGGAAGACATCGGTAACGATGTAACGAGGCATGCGAGCGGTTGACAGAAAATCGTTACGGAGTCGAGCACTCGAAAGAAAAATACCGTTGAGATAGAAAGAGAAAGATAGAGAGAAAGAGAGAGGGAGAGAGAACGGAGTTTAAACGAAGCTCGCGAACAAGCCTAGAAAAGACAAAGGCAACGAGAGTGAAAGAAATAGAGAGAGAGAGAGAAAGAGATAGAGAAAGAGAGAGAGAGAGAGTGAGAAAGAAAGAGAGAGAGAGAGAGAGAGAGAGAGAGAAAGAGGGAAAAAGAGAGAGCTTGACGGAAATGGAACAAGAACGGAGAGAGAGAGAAAGACAAAGATAAAAAGAGAGAAAGAGAGAGAGAGAGAGAGAGAGAGAGAGAGAGAGAGAAATAGAGGTAAAAGGAGAGAGAGAATTCGAGAGAAAATAGGTCGCTTCGAGAACGTATACCCATAGGAAAAGGACCTATCGACGTTCATTCCTCTCGTTATCGATTGTCAAGCATTCTGTACTTGCCTAAATCCTCTGTTTCGTGTATTGGTGACACTGAGAACGCGAACTCGTTGATGGATTTCAAACGAAAACGCACTCTCGATACCAACATGACGTCGGATTTCTTTAGTAGCGTAATTGATTGTTATTCCGTGGGCCCGCTTTCATGGAAAGTTGCCAAGTAAATTTCGTGTGAGAGCTGTCTCGAGAAACTCAACCAGTGGTCGTCGACACAGAAGTCGTCGTACTCCGAAGTACTTCAGCCCTCTGTCTTCTTCTTCTACTACTACTACTTTTTCTATTTCTTTCTTTCTTCTCTCTCTCTCTCTCTCTCTCTCTCTCTCTCTCTCTCTCTTTCTCTCTCTCTCTATGTCTTTGTCTCTCTAACTTTATCTGTCTGTCTCTCTTTCTCTTTCTCTTTCTTAGATCGTCCTCTACCAGCACGATTACCACACTCCACATTGCAAGACTATTCGGACAACTTCATCGAGATGCAGAATCGGTAGAAATTGTTCGAAAGTTATCACAATGTTCCTCAGACCTTTCTGAGTTTCCTACATTCCTCCAACGAGAACTGACAATTTGCTGTCTTCCAAGTCGAGCAGCGTGTCACTAGACTTTCACTTTACCAACCCACAGCTTCCACAAGATTGTAGCTTTCTTTCTCTTTCTCTCTCCCTTTCTCTCTCTCTCTCTCTCTCTCTCTCTCTCTCTCTCTCTCTCTCTTTATCGATCCTCGTTTGTCGATTTTAACAAATCGAACCTAAAGGATTGTATAGGTTTTCCATGAGATAACAATGACAATGATATTAATTTGATTACCTTAACGAATACCAGCCATTATTATTAGTACGTATTCTTTGTAAGTATTTTTCTACAAATTGTAGAACGACATCCATGCTATTATCGCCATTAGAATGGCGAGTAGCAGTGGTAGTTTCCTATTAAACACTCGGCACGAACGCCAATCGACTTCTGGTTAAAAGCTACAACTTCGAATCTTTGTAAAAGTTAGAGAGTAGAAGTAATTGATTCGATTCCGATAATAATGCACTGCAATTTTTTTTATAGTGGTTTACCGAATCCCCTAAGGAAGTCTTTTATCTACGCGTAAAAAGCAATTCCAATCGTATATCTTGTATCGAACTCTATCTTTAGATGGCAATAAATTCAAAGAAGAGGCTTTCGTACGTACATACGCGACAAAGAAACATGTTCGTAGGGAAAAGTTGAACAACCTTCCTACACATTAGAAAAAGCGTTCGTAAGAAAATAAAATTGTAGTCACGTTTTTCTACACTCATATATATATATATATATATATATATATATATATATATATATATATATAGACATAGATAGATATACTATGTGAACTATATTACGTTTCCATCGAATTTACATTCGACCGTTTTCAGTCAATTTATTAGCTCGATTCCCGCCATAATATAACAAATGGTTTTTTCTATTGACCATCTTTTACCATTGATCATCTTTTACCACCATAAAAAAAAAAACATAATACATCGCATAACGTCTCACGAACGTTTTCAAACATTTATCGTTAAACCGGAAAAATTTACCTTCATTACGTCCTACGAGAAATATCGTTTTCCTTTTACCATTCCCCTTTGTTCGTAAGTCTCACATTAGCCTAGTTCATCGTGCGGGCCTTTGGCAACGCAACAAGACTTACGTGTTATCGCACGAACGAAATTGAATTACCGTCTTAAGCCGAGGTATGGGAGTAAATATTAGGGTATGTTTACCAGTAACAGGAAAAAAAGAAATAAATTTTATGATATATAAACACAAGGCCTCGTCAATTTTATGAGTACGTTAAAGTTATAAAAGGAAAATCACTCTTTTTTTATTTCTAAAGTTCCGCCAACTTTTTTTTTATCTACATACGTATTTATATACAAACAATATCAATAATAGCACTTGTTGTTTAAAAAATATCTCTCGGTTATTCTTTTATGCTTTGTACACGTAAAACTATATCTACTCATCCCGGTTTATGCTTATCGATATTCTGTAAATTAACTCACGATTTTTACGTAAAAACCGTGTGTGATGCGCTTAATGAAGCGCTTACCGAATTAAACCATTAACGATGTTTCGTGTTACATTCAGGAGAACACTCCCACCTACTATTCTCCACTTTTAATTCCAAGAGCGAAAAACGTTGTAACTTTAAGGTACAACGAAAGTGTAGTCAAATTAGATGCGCGTTTTCAGCTTTCCCGTAGTTTCATTTGAATATACCAGAAAAATGTATCCCTTCGTTTACTTTCTATCTTTTTTATTTTGGAGTTAATTTTTTGTTTTTTTTTTTGTCTTTTTATCTTACCTTTCTTCCCTTCCGTTTGTTGTTTTATTTTTCTCTTTCCTTTCCTTTCTTCTTTTTTCTTTATTTCCTTTTTTTTACTACGTACGGTTATTTCGAGACTAGAGAAAATACCGGCTCCACAAATTTCCCGTTACAAGCGCCCGTATGGCGCATAATTTTTTCGCTTAAAATTTAAACGCGATCCGTTCGGTGGTTTCCTCTGCGAATTTAGGCCACGTATACGCGCTTAATGTACATTCTGGTATATATTCTATAATGCGCTTGCCTGGCAATGAGTTATGACTATGCCTACAGATTGTCTAACGATCGTTTATAATACTTCGTGTTTTGTTATTTTATTCTAAAGATTCAAATTTTACGTACATATTTTTACAAATCCAATTATATTAAATACACGTATGCACATATCTTGATATGTACTAATTGCTTTATAAAAAATTCCTAATAGATCCAAAGAGTTTCTTTCGAGTAAAAAGAAGGTAATGGCCAAAAGGTTAAACGTTAAACGTTTAAAAACCTTATGAAGTCGATGTATTGTTAGGTATAATATATTTTATGAATTGTACACCCATTATCGAAGTATGTTTTACCTGTAATACTAAAATAACCACGTGTACAGAGCCTACCGTCGTTAAACTTACGTAACGTTCCATTCGATATCGAAAAGCAAACTTTCTACTCTTATAGAAAGGATCGAAAAGCAACGTGAAACGATATCTCCATTTGGTTCGGTAATACTTTTACGAGTTTCCTAAGAAGTAACGATGAACAAGAAGAAAATGCATCGATAATGTGAACGTAGCGAGCGAGTTGACAAATTATCGTGCTTCTTCAATTTCACAAAAAGCACGTGATACTTCATAAGTATATTATGATCGTTTACATTTTCGAGAATATTAATTCAATTGATAATTCTCGAATTCTCAAAAGTACAGAAGATTTTGTGATTTTAAGTACATTTGTTTCGTTAAGGAAATTTGTGATGTATAATTAAAATGAAACGTCAGTTAAATGGCAAGAGTTTCATTACTTAACACTAATTGGCGAGGTTATAGGGAAACAGGAGCAGGGGAGGGCAAGTAGAAAATATATAATCGAAGTACTAATTAACATCGATACTACGATGGAAAATTTTTCATTGAAACTTTTCGAAGCTCAAAATAATGATAAAATGTTTTAATTAATAGATATATCACATCCATTAACTATTTAAATTATTCGAGGGTATCTCTATTTGATAGTGGTACAAATTGGACTATTAAATTCGATAGGATCTCCTATGAGGAAAAAATTTAAATCGCGCGAATATCGTACAGTTCGAAAATTCATGGAAAGAGTGAAAAGCGATCGCGATGCCGGGCAATCGGTTAAACGTATAATCAAAAGCACGCGAGGAAACGCCATTAACAGAGCCGTCGAATAAATCGTCGGTCCTGGTAGGCGAGCGACACGGTGCTGCTTTCCCTACGGTACTGCCCTAGCGGAGAATGCAATTGCGGCACTTTGCTCCGCACGCATGCATTTCAATAAATAACGAGACAGGAGGTCCCGCCGCTTCGTTATCAAACGAGGCGGCTTAACTGTCGGGAAGCGACTGCTTGTTGTCAACTTGGACTAACGCGTGAGTGGTGCGACCACAAACATCGAGCTCCTCGCCGAGAGAGAACTAGAATGAGACGAAGCCAAAAGCGAGAGTAGCGAGACAAAGAGAGGGAGAGAGAGAGAGAGAGAGAGAGAGAGAGAGAGAGAGAGAGAATATACGTTTATATTCATCCTTCTAGGCGACCTTCTGACTGGACCAACTGAACACCGTTTCGCACCGTAAGCTTGGGCGCCTGCTCACTAGATATGACTAGCTCTCTCCCTTTATCTGGCTCTCTGCATAATTGCGACGTCGAATCTCTCAGTGTTCAGAACCGAACCTTAAACCGTAAAGCTTACCTCTTGTCCTCCCGCTGTGAACAACTTGCTCCGATTCTCTGAAACTACGATGAAGACAGGAATCTCGTAGTAAGATGAGAGAAGGATGTCTAAATTAGTTCTTCGTATTACTAAGTTCGTAACGGCAATATGTTACTTTATGTTCCTAATCGATAGAATAGAACCATTGGGAATATTTATAAAATTGAGTTTTTAACATAAAAAAAATTTATAATTGCATATTCGTCTCGTCTAAGTGTAATTTATTTTTTTCAGTTACTACGTTCTTTTTTCTTTCTTCTTTCATTCGTCTCTCATTCTTCAACCTTTTTCGATTCTTTTCCTTTCTCTAGTTTTTTTCCTTCCTCTTTGTATTAGCCAATCCAGTCTTCCTCTTAAGGAAGCAACCTTACTCAGTAAGAAAACTTTTCTTTCTTCCGAATTTGTAATCCGTGTCCAAGTTGATAAGGCATTTACATTTGCAAAAAATCAGTTTCGAAATTGAATTCCCAATGGTCCGATTGCGACCAA
>OU964968.1:1599815-1607315 GCA_918808275.2 Dolichovespula sylvestris
GTTAAAATTTTCAAAAAATATTTCGATATTTTTTTCACAATTTCTGAAAAATATTTCGGTTAAACTCGACAAGCATCTTCTTTAACAACATTTCAACTTTGATCCAAAAATATTCCCATCAACTTTACTACATGTGAATGTAAAAAAGTATATCCTTGATATTTTGTGTTCGGTTGGTGAGAGGGGTGACGCTGGTATACAATTTAGACGGTCAAGGAAACATTGTGAATTCGAAGAGTTAGAGAGAGAGAAAAAGAGAGAGAAATAGGCAAACACACACACACACACACACACACACACACAGAGAGAGAGAGAGAGAGAGAGAGAGAGAGAGAGAGAGAGAGAAATAGACAAAGTAACACAGAGACAGGCACCGATAACGAAGCGGCCAAGACGCGATATCAATGAGAGAGTTAAAAGAAACATCGAGGAGACCAAACAAATTATTTCATAAGAACCAACAAAGACAGCGCCAATGCCGCGGTGAACTGTATCCTTACGGAAAAGTGTTTTCTTTGTGCTTCTGGAATTAATTAAATTCGCTCGAGGGAACGTAGAACGGGCAGTAGGGAACACTCGTTGGATTGAAGAAGTGGTGGAAGGAAATAAAAAAATGAGAGAGAAGAGGCGGGGAGAAAGGGAAAACGAGAGAAAGGAAGAAAGGAGAAGAGAAGAAAAGAGAAGATTGAATACGAAAAAGGACGAAAGAAATAGTCGAGTTGCTTTCTTTGCAATTTTTTCAATCGATGTAAAGTAGCGTGAAGAAGTAAAACAGGAAGAGTAAGAAGAAGAAGAAAAAGAAAAAAATGAAAATGAAGATGATGAAGATGAAGAGGAAGAAAAAGATTTAAACGATAAAGATGAAGATGAAGAAAAAGAATGAAAAGATAAAGATGAAGATGAGAATGAAGAAAAAGAAAAAGAGAGAAAAAGAAGACGAGGATGAAGATGAAGAAGAAACGAATGTTAGGCAGGACGAAGAGAACGATGACATCGACTAAGAGACGCGACTAAGAAGAAGAGTAGAACAAAAAGTTTTGCAGACGAAACGGCCGTCGTTCGAAGCATCCAAGCATGTTATTCGTAAAATGCGCTTGTTCCTGTAAATTTGTGCATATGTGTGTGCGAGACGTATGGTGCTCACGTGTATTCGTGTCTATCGATGTTGAATAAGAAGAGCCAGGCAAATTCTTGTTCCTCCGATCTATCTAGCGCATTTACCTTCGAAGAGATTCTCTCTCTCTCTCTCTCTCTCTCTCTCTCTCTTTCTCTCTCTTTCTCTCTGCAACTCCCCGTCATCCACTTTTCTATCTCTTTTACCATTTCGTAGAGTAGTTCTCTTGCTTTTTTGTCTTTTCTCCCTTTCGCTTTTCTTCATCCTCGACTCAAGTATGTATATACATTGGCCGATCTAGAACGCTTGATACCGCATACGTCCTTGTACTTCCCCTTAAGATACCAAACTAGAGCATAAGACTCTCAATTGTGTAATACACCTCCTTTCGTTTTTTGTTTTTTTTTTTGCATAAGGAACCGAAATATAGAAAAGAAAATTGTACGATGATATAAGTCAACCTGGTCCCTAATGTCCTTTCTCCTATTTACGATATTGAAACGAATACTATGTGTTCCTATCTCAATCGTATGTCGAATTCGTTAATACGACAACGTAACTTTAGAATTTTATATCATCGAAAAAAACATTTTCAAAGTTTCATTTTTGTAAATTTAAAAAATTTAGTATTTTGACGGATAGTCGAGAATGAAGGAAAGAGAGAAAGAGAGAGAGAGAGAGAGGGAGGAGAGAAATAAAACATGATCGGGATTCCTTGAATTTGTACGATGTTTAGTGGCATCGAATCAGGCCTAACTTGTCGGCCCAGTTGTTCCAAATGGAATCACTTGTTCGGTCTTTGCCAGTACGTCGAATTTCATTCCTGATTTGAGATTCATGTCACGAGCTGAATGTCGAAGGAATCAGAACGGCAAAGAATGAAAGCAGGGCCGGCCGGATACGATTGAGACAAAGGAAGAACACAGTATGCCTTTGGTTCCTTTGCCAGTCCAAACCTTCCAATTTCTTTCTCCTTCTCTTTCGGTCTTTCGATTTTTCTGTCACCCTCTTTCTTTCTTTCTTTCTTTTTTTATCCTTCTTTTATTTCTTACTTTCGAAGATACGAAGAAGAAAGAGTAAAGTTTTTCTAAACATTTCCTATTCCGCAAAACAGTAACCTTTTCCACGCGTTAAATTTCATTAACATCACGAAAACAATTTTCACAAACGATGTATTTATATACGTGTATGCGTACACGATAATACAAAAAGTTGATAAAGATACGGATATTTGAAATTCGATCCTTCGTCATTATCGTCGTCGTCGGCGTCGTCGTCATCACTGTAGTCGTTAGAACAATGAGAAGAGAGCTTTTCGATTCAGAAAAGACTGAAATACGATGAAGCAATGCACTGATCTCGTTATGTTCAGTCTCGATCGGTCGGTCCTAGCTTTACAGAATTATTATTACTATTCGTAAAACGATAGGGAAGCGTACGAGCTTGAGAGCGATTAAAATTGGTAGAACCAAACCGGGAAAGGCTGAATTTAACCGCCGCGAGGGATTTGTGTAATACTCACGCGGCATAGATCCGGACTAGTCGAGATTTGGCTAGACGTTCGTTCATTCGTTCATTCGTCCGTTCGTCCGTTCGTTCGTTCACTCGCTTGGCCGTTCATTCGTTCGTTTCTGGCGTCCATCCCTTTGCCCGTTTTACTCGTCCCACACTACGTCCACATCGACGTATCATCCTCTATTTCTCTCTCTCTCTCTCTCTCTCTCTCTCTCTCTCTCTCTCTCTCTCTCTCTCTCTCTCTCTCTTGATCATATTCCAACATAAACGACCGTACTACTCGGCTCGCTGCACGCCATTACCGTGTCCCAAGGGCCAAAACTTTGCGAAAAATGCTTGAATTTATGCCTTCCTCGTTCTCTCTCTCTCTCTCTCTCTCTCTCTCTCTCTCTCTCTCTGCCTCTCTCTTTTTCTCTCTCACCTCTTCCTCATCCTACTCTATCGCTATCGACCAAATTCTTCTTTCTTCCATGTCTGCCATCATCCTCCTTTCTCTTTGCTACCGTTCTCTCTCTTACTATTTCTCTCATCTTCGATAGAACTTAACAGGGACGTAAACGGCTGCTTTTCTTGAGTTTGGAAATTATCCGCGGTTGCCCATTGTCTTCGCCCGTGCTATATGAACCAACCCTTCTCTCTCTCTCTCTCTCTCTCTCTCTCTCTCTCTCTCAATTCTCCCTCTTTTCTTTCTCTTTCTATTTCTATTTATTATTATCCGACATAGCATCCAGATATATATATATTAAGCCGCTACGAACTTTGTGTTCTTTCGATCGAGCCCAATGGAGCACCAACTTCTATGCTATTCTTCTTCCTTCTCTTTTCTTTTCTCCTTTCTATCATCCTCCTACTCCTTCTCTTCTTCCTTTTACTTCTCTTCCTTCTTCTCATTGCTTTTCTTTCACGCCCTAGAAGAACGATCCACCTTCGAACTTACTTCGGATTACATCGAAACTTCTTTCTTCCCTTCTTATCTTTAAACGGGACTTCACGAACTGTTGATCGAGAACGCTCCTATGTCTTTTATTCTATTAACAATGATCCAATGATATCCATTTTAGTTTATTTTTGATATTGAGAGAATTTTCTATCATTTTCTTCTATATATAAATTTTTCCCAATTGAAATACGCACGGGTTCCGAATTTAATTAAGCTTTTATTGTAGTATATTATTATAATACGATGATATCGCAGTTGATAAATGTAATAATATAATAAGTGTAATATTATAATGTGACGATTTCGGAGTAGATAAATAATCATACTATTATCATTAATTATTAATAATCAAATTATCAATTGACACATTCATAATAAAACGATTATATCATCGTTAAATTCATTTAATGAAAAAAAGAGAAACAAAAACCAACTCGAAATCTTTTTCAAAATATAAACACGGAGTCACGCGAACTCTTGTCTCCCTCTAAAATCGATCGAGGATCCGCTGCTCGTCTGCGCATTCCACGGACCGTTTGCACCGTGCGACGATATAGCCCGCATATTAATTGTCAGGGCGTGAACGTTCGCTTCTATGCCTCAACGGTCTCTACATCTCACTATTGAAAGCCGTGCTATCGGCCAATAACGTTGCCCTATGATCGGCCGCTTAATTTGTTGTAAACTACCGTTCAACATTCCGTTCACAATTTTAATTTACTCACAATAATGTAACACGATATATATTCTTATATTACCAATGATATATATATATATATATATATATATATATATATATATATATATGTATATATGGCGTTCTGTTTAGAATAATATATTGATCTTGAATCTCGAATATCATTTAGGCAGGCTAATTATAATTGTAACCTGGAATAACCTACGTAGACGTATATGTTTACATAATACGAACCATGCACTTCATTGTAAATAGTTATTCAATTTTTGAGCGATAAAAAACGTTTCTTCTTCATTTCTCTTTTTTCTTAAGTGAACTTGTAATGAAATTATTTTCTAAAATTAATATCCACGGTAGTCGTTAGAAAATGTTTTCAATTACGTGAACACGTTCTAGAAAATCAATTTCTCGTAATAGCCAGAGAGGTACGTGGTGAGTGTTAGAATCAAAACGGAGATCCCTCGATTTCGAGCTAAATACCAGTTTTCATCTTCGCTTACAACCAAGCCCCGATTCCCCGTGATTAATCAACGATCGTCGTTTCGATGCATATCTAATCCGCTCGAACCGAATTGGAATCTATAGTAGTATTGTCAAATTTATTTATCACTTGTGTAATTACGTTATCTGAAGTGTACAAAACATTATTAGCATATAATAGTAGTAAAACTTTGTTTGATGTTTCATATAATTTCCTTTTTTTTTCTATTTGAAATATCAACTATAATTTTACCTTAAGAGTTTTTAAATGCACAATAATCATAATATATTACATACAAGAGCGAACTCAATTATTGCTTCTCATAAAGAATTACACACAAGTATAATAAACGTTACTGAAGATCATAGGTCGTTCGCGGTACGTTCGAAAGACCCGTCATAATTTGCGCGTTAATCAAGAACCCGTACACGATCTCCTCGTGTCGGTTCTTATGAGTCTTGGAGGCAACGGAGTACCAAGAATATCAGCATCGATCGGCGATAATTCTGAGCTAAGTTATGCACCATCGCGAACTAATGAATCGTCGCTAACACAAATCGTCGCCCGTAATTCAAGAGAATTCCTAATCTAGTCCAAGACGAGAGACGGAGAGGGGATACCGGTATTAGCCATCGGAGCTGGTGCTGCACGTTCAAGAGTAAATGAAGGAACTTTATAAGGCATTAAGGGAAAACTGTCATTCGGTATGGGAATTCAAGATGACAAGAAGAAGAGGAAAAGGAAGATAGAAATAAGTGGAAAAAGTATACGAAAGGTCGACGTTTGGTACGAGACTAGAGATAGATCAGAGGTCGGTTCGCGTGTGAATCTCGTGGCCCGGTTAAGGGATACCTTGTAATCCGCATATTAATTGCCATGACATGGCGGCGAGCTGAGGAGGCTTTCGCAACAAGGCTATCTCTCTCATACACACATACATACTAGGATAGCGTAGTAAAGTTTCCAACAGCGTGGTTCCAACAGGGGAGTCTGCGTGCATTGGCGAACGTTGCTCAAGCAACCATTCTAGTTATTACTCATTCGTTAATCCGGGCACGTCCCAAACGATATACTCTCCTGGCCCGTAACACTCGCTCCTTTGCGTCTGTATACGTATCTGTCTGTGTAACTGTGTACAGCTATGGATACACAAATCGACCAGCAACAGCAGTACTACGTTGAACGCATTCTATTGCGTGTGCATGTGCGTGTGATCACATATCTCGATAAATCAGTTATGCATATATATAGAAACTATTAGTGTATTACTACGTACACACATATGTACGTACGTATGTATGTATGTGTCGTAACGTGTCATCGTAGCATTTCACGATGAATCTCAACGAGCGTCCAAGTACTCGGTTGAATAGGGACCTTCGTCCCATATTCAAACGTGAACCATTCATTTTCTATTTTAAAAGGGACAAGCATTTTATATGTTTTGCATTTTGTATGAAAGTTCTTGCATTCTATTATCAACCTGTAATAACGATATAAAAGACCATAATATAATCGCCCTTTCTTTTTTGTTATTTTTCTTCTTTTTTTCCCTCGACAATTCGTTCAATATTTCAAGTAACTTTCGTCGTATACATAATATATTTGGATGAGTGATTATTTCGTAATTATCCATTGATGCGAGGCGTAATTGGATTTAATAGAGAAAATATAAAGTTTCCACGATGAGAAAGAAATATTCCATCATCCATTCTGAGATCTTCCGTGTGTAATAATAGGGCACCCCTTCAATATGCAAATCGGATTATCCGACGAATCGCGAAATCGTGCATATCGAATACGTTTATTTCTGTTCTTGGTACGGTCAACGACTCTCTCTCTCTCTTTCTCCCAGCCTCTCTCTTCTGGTAATTGTTATGATCGAAAAATTAGTTGCCCCGCAAATACGTAATTTCGTTGATCGTTACTACGATCTAATTTTATCAGTGACACGTTACGTATTTTTCGAAGATAATTATTGTAAAATTCGTAAAATGACGAGTAATAATGAAAATTCTGATAAACCGTTCCGACTTTCCTTCTTTCTTTCTTTCTCTGTTTTTTTCTTTTTTTCCCTTTTTATTTTTCACATTCATGGATACGTTTCGCACGATTCGGCTTGACTGTCATGTTTCTTGAAAGTCTTCCATATAAAATTAATACGTAAACGCGGAACGCGGCTCGTAAAGCTCTCGATAGAAATTTTATCGAAAAACTTGAACATGGAACGCTCGTTCGATATTGCAAGAGCGTTCGAGTCCGGACTACGAACGATAAAACCGAGGAAAACGCATCGCTTTAAAAATTATACCCTTTTCTAAAATCGTGTAGATATGCGGTTGAGGAAAGAAGAAGAAAACCGATGATAATAAGAATAAGAAGAAAAAAGAGAACAAGAAGAATAAAAAAATGAAAAAAAGAAAGAAAAGATCCTACGAAAGGGAAAATCGTATAAAATTGCCTGACGTTTTTGCGTATCGTTCGTTAATACAAATGAAAGAAAACCTGGTCTAGTGGAATTTTATCGAGCAAGAAGGAAGAAAATAGAATGAGATGAAGGTTGAAAGAAAAGAAGAAGATTTGGAAGAAAAATAAGACCAAAAAGAAAGCAAAAAGAAAAAAGAAACGAAAAGAACGAATGAACGAAAAAACGAAGGAACGAACGAACGAACGAACGAACGAACGAACGAACGAGCGCAGCGATTCCCTAGCACGGAGGGAAATCTCGTTTTCATTCCTCTGCGAGACCCATA